>JAHUXG010001845.1:0-89286 GCA_020740815.1 Sciurus niger
CATCACTAAACTAAAAACAAGGTTATTAAGAGTTATGTCCTAACAAGTGCAATTCTATATACAAAGGTTCCCAAAAGTTTCAACTGTGTTTCAATTAGAGTACTATAAACAACAAAATATTTAATCTTATTAAAATAGAGCAATTTATCTAAATTCAGAAATTTCATAAGAGTTGTTTCAGAATGCGAACAAAAAGGGGTCAACGAATAGGAAAGAGAAAATAAAAGGTTCTGGGTATGGAAATATATTTAGTAAAAGGAAAAAGAAAATGTTTCTGGGTAAGAAAGTGCTGTGTGATGAAATACATGAGGGTCTAAGTAAGTGCTAAGAAAGTCTGTGTAAGTAAAGGGCAAGTTTCAACAAGTTTGTGTGAAACTAAGTTGGTTGTATGTATGTGAGACAGCTAAAGCTATTTAAGGTTTTTCCTAAGGTGAAATACTAATGTTCTGATATAAACCAAAGTTTAATCTATATGGTAAAATAACAAGGATTTCTTGGAAACACTAATTTACTCTTAACTTTGTGTCTATTAAGTTTTATTCTTTAGAACAATTAGTCTTAAAAATTGGGGTTTATACAGTTATGGTTAAACAACTCTTAGAGTATTGTACTATGTTACAGAGTCTACATTTTTCTTTAAAAACTAAATTTGGTAAGATAAAAGTGTCAAGGTAATTGTGAAATGGTTACTAGTTGTATATTAAATGTGTTCATATTTTTCAGGTATACAAGTTTTAAAGCAGGGAATTTATCAAGCTGCTATTCTCCAGATTAAACTTGTCTGTAATGGTAATCTTAAACTTATAAAGAGTAAATTTTATTGGGGATTTATTTCTATCATTTAATGTTCTATTATAGGACCTGTTATCAATAGGTATATGTAAAATTCATTACTTTTTACACTGAGATAAAGAATTTCAAATGTAAATGTATTTCTAAACATTAGAGCCTGACTTGTTTAAAGGTTAATTTTGTGAAATATGAAAACATTTTGCCACTTTATCACACAAAAGGAAAGTTAAAAGCTCTTTCAGCCTTTCTTTGATTCATGTTTTAGATACAATGTTAAATTGTGTTAATTATAAAGTTTATATAGACTCAAGAAACAGTATATGTAGACTACTTAATGATATTTAAGGAAGAAGCAAAAATCAACATCAGAATTAGAACACTTAAGATTTGTAAGGAGCCACGCCTTACCTGAGATAAGGCTCTGCCCCCCAGCTTACTGCATGTTAGAGTGACTCCAAAATAAGTCAGACTTCAGCTTATTTAAAGTTATAATCAAAAGATTGTTTTTTTTGTTGTAAAATTACTATGATCTCAAATAGGGAATATAATGTGGTTCTCAGTCAAAACTCAAGATAGCTATTATACAAGCTGAATATATTTTTACTCTTGCTAATTTCATTTTGTAAAATTGTTACCTGTTAATGTTTTGCAGAAGTAGCTGCTTCAAGAACACGCAACCTAGGTAACTTGTGATAATAAGCCATCACCTATAGAACAGATAGTGGTAACTTCCAGTACTAATGCAGACTCCAGTTAGATAAAAGGGTAAATAACTGTAAAGTTATGGACATTGAAGTTAAAGCCCAGTACTCTTATTTTATGACTGGTGAAACTGGCTTGCTGGAGGATTAAGATCAAACTTAGAGATTGCCATTAAATACAGAGGCAAGATTAACCAGTCTTTGGATCTTTTGCCCTCAGTCGCCTGAAAGAGGGGAATAAGAGGACTTCTCTAAGGAGTGCTGCAACTCTGGGTCACACAACCTCCTGATCAAGGAGATTGTTGAGACTAGAGGATGAAAAATCACTCAGTGCATCTGCTGCAGAGGAGGGTCATGGAAAAAGGGAGACATCCCTTAATGCTCCCAAAGGAAGTCACCTCATCAAGGAGACCCTACCTAACCAATGGCACTGGTGGAGCTAAGAAGCTGCTCCTAAGTTCTCTACAAGTGGCCCCTGTGAGAACTCAGCTGACTCTTTAACAAGACAGGAACCAGGTCAATTTGACCAGCTTGATCTTAGACAGCCAGCAAAACAGTGAAAACCAAAATATAACCATTCTTGGGCATTTAAAAAATTAATAGTTAAATGTAACTTAAGATGTACACTTGTATTAGCCCACTAGAATAAAGACTGGAAGCTACAAATGAAAGAAAGAATCTTCAGCAAATGTGCCTGATAACTATCAAGAGAAACTGCCAGAGTCAGAAGTTTTTAGTCAGTTTAAGGCCTGCAGACCTTCCTAAGCTACACAAGTAGATTTAATCTATGTTTGCTCGTATGATTATCTAGCCCTAAGTAACAGAAGTATAGAGCTCTCTACTAAACACAGGTTATACCAATAAAGGGATATTTTACAAGAATCAAATGACATTAAGTAGCTTAACTATATTTTCTGGGGACATCTATGACATTAAGAGTTAAATGTTTTGTTTACATTCCTGATAACCTGGACAATGTTAAAGTTCCCAAATAAAGGCCTTGTCCTTTCCAGCCTTTGCTAGGCCTAGTTATAGAAACAATTTCTCAGTTCTTCCACCGCCTGGTGAGAGATTGACTTCTGTCATTTTCATGATACTCAGTGGCATATTCCAGATGCTGCAACATTTACTTTGTACTAATCTCATTTCAGTACTCATGTCTTTTTGTTCTTCTATCATAGAAGCACCCACCCCCAGATGACTTTACAACCTGCTCTTCCCCAACCAGACTTCTACCTTGGACCCCTCGATTGACCCGATTTTTAAAAAAGGAACTCCAAACTGCTTTGCCCCTCGCTGCCCCCTTTCAGCTTCGAAGCAGCCAGAACGACCGACGCCCCTTTTCCTTAAAGCAGTTAGGAGTTCCTATAGCTAAAGGGGGGAATGAAGCCAGAATTAAGGACAGGTAGTTAGTGTAGAAATAGGAAATCGGGTCAATTCAAGGAAATGAAGCCATGAAGCCATCTGCCTTTGGAAGTTGGAGACTGCCCCTGGAAGAATGGAATATCAAGGATCTCCGGAGCCCATTGATGACCAAATTTACCTGCCTTTATCAAGGACTGCAAGCAAGGAGATGCTAATTAATGCCCCCTGGGCCCTTGCCTGCCTGAATCACCTTGGCCCTCCCCCTGCTCTTGGTTTCTCACTTAATGCAAAACCGGGCCTAGTCACGTAGGCAGGAAGGAGAGAGAGATAAGGGGGGAGAGAACTGGAGAACAAAAGAGACTTTAACCTATAAAAGATGTAGGGTGCGCTCACTTCTTGGGACTTTTAGAACATCAGCCATGGCCCCCTTCTCCCTGCCGGGAGAAGTCTGTATTATTCCCTTTAAATAAACCTGCTTAATATGCTTGCCTTGGCGTGCTTCTCTAGTGCTTAATCTTCAACATTAGAAGAAGCAGAACTCGTCACCGGTAAACGGCGGTATCAAAATGACCATACTACTGAGGGCAATCTACAGATTGAATGCAATCTCCATCAAAATATCAAGGATGCTCTATTCAAATCAGAAAAAGAAACCATCCTGAAATTCACAAGGAAGCGTCAAAGACCCCACATTGCCAAAGCAACCATGTAGAAAAGTAAACATTGCCAACTGCAGCACAATACCCAATTTCAAAATATACTCTAGAGCCATAGTAACAAAATGGTGTGCTACTGGCATGAAAATAGACATGCAGACTACTGAGATAGAAGAATGGACCAAAGATTAACCCCACACAGCTTCGGTCATCCAATTCTCCACAAAGGCCAAACACATACACTAGAAAAAAGACAGCCTCTTCAGCAAATGTTGCTGGGAAAACTGGACCTCCACCTGCAGAAGATTGAAACTAAAACCCTGTCCCTCACCCTGCACATAAGTCAACTCAAAATGGATCAAGACTTTAACTAAGACCTGAAATTGTGAAGCTGCTAGAGAAAAACACATGAAGATACAGGTATAGATAATGACTTCCTGAATGGGACTCTGATGGCACAGAAAATAATAGTAAGAATTCACAGATTCTTGTTCTCAAATTAGATAGCTTCTACACAGCAAACTGGACAATCAACAGAGTGTAGAGACAGTCTTCAGAATGAGAGGAAAGCTTTGCCAGAAGCTCCTTATGTACTGTGGGTATCCACAAAATCAACAACAAAAATTAGTACCAAAAATCAACAACAAAAATTAGTCCAGCTAATAAAGGGCAAAAGAACTGAACAAACACTACTTGAGAGAAGAAGGAAAAATCACCCAGTAAGTGCACAAAATATGCTCAATATCTTAGCCATCAGGGAAATGAACATAAATGTTACATTGAGATTCCCTCTCACTCCCTTCAGAATGGCTATTATCAAGAAAACAAATTAGGAGTCATGGTGCACTCCTGTAATCCCATAGACTTCAGAGGTTAAGGCAGGAGGATCTTGGGTTCAAGGTCCACATCAGCCACATGATGAGACTCTAAGAAACTCAGTGAGACCCCATCTCAAAACTTAAATATTAAAAAGGACTGGGGATGTGGCTCAGTGGTTACATTCCCCTGGGGTCACTCCCTCATACCAAAAAGAAAGGAGCAAAGAAAAAATGTAACAACTGCTGGAGAGGAAGTGGGGGAAAAGAAACCCTCATGCTCTGTTGGAGGAAGTGCAAATTAATATAACCACTATGGAAAACAATAAAATGTTTCCTCAAAAATTACAAGTAGATCTCTTACATAGTCCAGCTGGACTAGTCTTGGGTACATATGTTGAGAAATCATGGTGTCCATACTGTAGAGACACCTGCATGATCCCCGTTACTGTCACACTGTTCACAACATCCAAGTTGTAGGATCAGTGGGACACCCATCGAGGGTTGAATGGATAAAGAAAAGGTGGTCCATGATGGAGTATTATTCTGCCATAAAGACGAACAAAATCATGTTGCTTACAGAAAAAGAGATGGAACAAGAGATCATCATGTTTCGTGAAGTAAGTCAAACTCAGAAAGACAAGTATCACATGTTGGATCTAGAAGAAAAACAAAGACAACATGAAAATGGATATGGGGCCATTAGGAAAGGGGAAGGGATTAGGGGAGTCAAGAGGGCAAGCTACCATCCAAGCACAATGTATGAACGTGCAGATTTGTCACAATGAAATCCATGGTCCTGTACAAAGAGTATGCAATAATAATTAAAATATTAACATAAATAATCGAGTTCACAACTTATCTATTTTATTGATAAATCCTGGCTTCCACAGTGACATTCTAAAACAGCAAGAGAGAAGGGAAGGTTTCTTATTGAAAAAGTTAATTCATGTACAAGAAATGGGGGCTGAGGTTGTGGCTCAGTGGTAGAGGGCTTGTCTTCCTAGTGTGAGGCACTGGGTTCGATCCTCAGGAACACAGAAAACAAATAAAATTAAATAAAGATACACAATCAATCAACAAACATGAAAAAACAACTCTAGTAATTAGAGAAATGCAAATCAAAACTACTCTTCCATATCATCTCACTCCAGTAAGATGGCAATGATCAAGAATACAAGCAATGATACGTTTTGAAAAGATTTGGGGGAAAAATTACACTTATACATTGCTGGTGGGACTGAAAATTGGTGCAACCACTCTGGAAAACAGTATGGTGCTATCTTAGAAAACTTGGAATGGAACCACCATTTGACCCAATTATCCCACCATTCAGTTTATACTTATAAGACTTAAAATCTGCATAATATGGTGCGGCAGCCACATCAGTGTTTATAGCAACTCAGTTCATAATAGCTAAGTTGTGAAACGAACCAAGATGTCCTTCAATAGGTGAATGGATCAAGAAACTGTGGCATATATACAAAATGGAATATTACTTTATCTATTTTTATGTGGTGCTGACAATATAACAGTGTCTCACATGTGCTAGGCAACCGCTCTACCACTGAACCACTCTCCAGGACATTTTCCAGTCACTTTTATATTTTATTTTGTGACATGGTCTAGCTAATTTGTGTAGGTTGGCCTTGAAGTTGCAATCCTCCTGCCTCAACCTCTGGAGGTGGTAGGATTACAGGTGAGCACCACCATTCCCAGTCAGATAATTAATCTAAACAATAAAGATAAATAGCTAAACCTTTTTTTGGGGGGGCATACTGACAATTGAACTCAGGGGCACTCAACCTCTGAGCCATGTCCACAATCATATTTTGTATTTTATTTAGAGATAGAGTCTCACTGTGTTGCTTAGTGCCTTGCTTTTCCTGAGAATGACTTTGAACTCGGATTCATCCTGCCTCTGTCTTCCCAGCTGCTGGGATTACAGGCGTGCACCACCACAACCTGCAGCACTAAAGTTTTTTTTCTAAAAAATGATTTTCCTTTAATTGTTTCTGCCTTCAACGTAATTAGTTACTACTCTTATATTTGTGATTCCCTGGCTGGGGTCCAGCTCAGTGGTAGCATGCTTGTCTAGCACATGTACGGACCCTGATTGGATTCCCAGTGTCCTTAAATGAATATATAAGACCTACTGATTTCCTTCTTTCTGATTGATTTGGATTTGTTTGATGTTCTTCTGGTTTCCTAATGTACACAGACTGTTGGTGTGAGAACTTGCTCAGGTTTTTCTATAAAAATTTAATGCTACAAATGGTTAGCCAGAATTTCAGAGAGGTGAAGTGTACCGATGTCTGCAAAGTACTTTCTAATAATTCCATAAAAAATATGCATACATAAGAAGGGTGGCAAACAAATGACGCTAATGCTTACCAATTGTGAAGAACTACACAAGAATATTGTGGCCTGCAGGGCATGGTGGTGCATATCTGTGATCCCAGCACCTTGGGGGCTGAGGCAGGAGGAGTGCAAATTCCAGGCCAACCCCAGCAACTTAGCAAGCTCTTCACAACTTAGAGAGACCGCATCTCAAAGTAAAATATTAAAAGGGATGGGTGTTGCTCAGTGGTAGCACCCTGGGTTCAATCCCAGGACCACAAACAAAAACTATTTTGGCCTTCCACGTTTCTGTGGGTTTGAACTTTCTGTCCAGTCCCCAATCATAACAGCATAGTATTGCACATGTCCCATTCACAGTGGCCTGTGCCCTTGTTAGCTGAGCAGTCTGCAGGCAGGCACAGCCTAGAACCAGATCCTCAGCCAGGGTGCAGTCCCCACCTTCATTCTGGGAAGCAGCTGGAGATCCTCGGGGAATGGGGTAGGGGGCAGTTTGGACCTCATGCTGCTTCCTGCAGCCTGGAGAGTGTGGAGTCCTCCTTTGGCCCATCTAGCTGTTGCTTCATGGCCTAGGCACCTCTGAGTTCCACAGCACCATCTCTTATATAGGGTCTATATTCCAAAGTCAACATAGAACGCAGTAATTGATAACCGTCCAAGTTTTTGAAAATGCCTCAGATTGCTCACCTGTTATTTTGTGTATTCTACCCTGAACTGACTCATATGCTTTATGTGTAAGGATGCTTTCAGTAACCTACTACATATGATAGGATATATACACAAGTTAAAATTTTGGCCTTTTAATTAAAATGTCTTTTTCTTTATTTTTAGCTAATCCACACAGCTGAATTTAGTTATAGAGAATGACTGTGTGATGAAACTACCACGCAGGTAATTCCCTCAAACAACTCCCACCAAAAAAGTTACCTCTTCAATATTCCCTTTCAGCAACTCGATTCGGGCATGATAAAACAACATGAGGGAGCCCTGTGCAGAAAGGAAGAAAACACACTGTTCAACAGTCAACGCTGGCTGATTGATTATGGTTGAAACATACACTTAAAATATTTAGCATACATTTGGAAACTGCTGGAGGAAGGGTGCAAGGAGACTGAGGTGACCTGTTCATGGAACTCTGTTCCACCAGGGAATGTCCCCACATGTGCGCACATGTGCAGGAGCACACACGTGCAGACACACATGAAAACCTGATCCCCATCAGTATCGCCTGCAGTTTCTCACCTTAGACAGTTGTTCCTTTGTGTTGAATTGTCAGCCCTTCTAACAGCAAGTGTCCTCAGGTGTACAAACTGTGAAGCAGTGTGGGAATGTGGGGAGGTCAGGCATAAGATGCCCTCCAAGGGGCATGGAGGTCAGGGTGCTCCAGGCATGGTTTTCAGGTGATTGCTAGTCCCTGTGGATGGGAAGGCCAAATGAACTGAAGACCCACAGTCAGGGCAGGTTCCCAGGCACGGGGACTTGAGCTCCTGTGCCCAGAGGGTAGTTTGTTGGGAGGGTGACCCCAACTCCCAAGAGAAAAAGTTAAGAGCATGTGTGCTCCTTTGAAGACCATAGGGCCCAGTGTGGGGCAAGGGTCGTGCCCTGAGTCCTAGACCCAGGTCAGGGGCAAATTCTTGAACATCCCCTGCCACCTCCCAGGATCAGCAACTGGCACCTACTGAGGCAGCTCCATCCCCATCCGCCTGGACCAATCACATGAATGGGCCACTAACCTAGCCAGTGTCTGGGACAGGAAAGTCATTGAGGGGAGACTTCCTACACCTTCATGGGGCTCACAATGTGATCCTGTAGTGCTTTTGCTCATGATCTCCACAACTTCACCATCACCCCCAATCAGCCCTGGACTCTCTGGCCTCATCTAAGACCCTAGAGGTTCCTTTCTGCCCACTTCAGTTACCTTAGCCTTTGGTCTCTTCTTCAAGCCACATTGCAACAGACAATGCCTGGCCCCCCTGGGGCCTGAAAACTCAACCTATATCTCCCCTGATGTCAGTGTGACCTCAGCCCTGTGGGAAGGACCTAAAGGTCAGTAATAGAGAGAGTCCTGGCCCCTTCAGCCTCAGGGTGGCCCCCTACATCCAGGATTATCCCATGGACTTGGCATCTTTTGGGCTTTCCAACTAGTGCATCTGACAGTTTCTGAGCTAGGCAGTGGGGAACAAACCAGTGCCCCAGCAGGAGAGGGACAAATATTTCTGACCCCCAGAGCACAGGAGAAAGCTGCCCTGCAGAGAAACCAGGGAAGTGACCTGAGGAGGTGCGTGCCAGGACTGGCAGAATGGCAGAGGCTGCCATGAGATCAAGCAGTTGTCACTGCTGCTCACAGGCCCTCAAGCCAGGCTCCTCGGTGCCACTGAAGCCTGTCCTCCCAGAACAACTTCCAGGGAGGGTCACTGCCTCATTTTGCCAGGGACAACCTCTTGGAAATGTGGGGACCAGACACAGAATCTTGCAGGAGGATGGAGTGATGGAAGGAGAGAGAGGAGGGTGGCAGCTAGAGAGGGGAACAGACACCTGCAGATCTTCTGCCTGGGACAAGAATGACTTCTGGGGACACCCAAAAGGACCTCAGGAAAGATCTGCCCTCCCCTCCCCCTATAAGCAATAAGGAGTTGTGGTCTGCAAAGAGTTTAAAAACAATAAGAAATGAATGAATGGCCTATCAATTTCTAAACATCAGTGATAAAATATTCCTTCCCCCACTCCAGCCCCCAAACCATATGGAGCAACAGGTGCAAATTAGAAGTAACAGCTGTTCTGTTTTCAAAATCTCTCTTTTGTTACATTTGATTTGTACTGACGGATACAACTCAGGTCTATTTCCAGTCTTGATATAAACGTTGCTTTTAAAACCCAAATCCAGGTTCCACCACCAAAATGACTGGCATCAGCACCTGGGATACACACACCTTGGCCTATGGACTTGACATCTCTGGAACTGATTCCTCCTCCATAGGTCAGTTCTCATTTCATAGGACCCTGAAGACTAGGGAATATCCACCATGCAGAGAGCAGGGTAAGGAGCAGGAAGACACTGGCTATTGCTACCTGAGAGACCACACAGAAATATCAGTGAAGGCTTGGTGGAGGAAGAGAGGCTGGAGAGTGTGATGGAACAGAGATGTGGACCGAGATGGGTCAGGATGCATTCTACTGTCATGTATGACTAATTAGAATCAATTAAAATATTTTTAAAAGAATATACCTTTAAAATACATTGTCTGCAATATTCCCTTAACAATATAAAAAAAGAACTCCTTAGTACTTTAAGATACAGAGGTTTAAACTTCAGTTTACTTCAGTACATTAATATTTCACCTTAGGAACAAGTCTTAAATAACTTTAACTGATTGTACTAATTGTGGCAAACTTAGATACAAAAATATTTGTGAGATTTACCCTCCACTAAAAATACATGACTTATTTAAGCATTCTAAAATTGTTAACTTTACCACATAAAAGACTTTCTTATCCAGAAACATTTCTTTTTCTTTCTATTTTCTATATTGCAATATATTTCCATACCTAGAACACTTGTATGTGTCTTCCCTTGCTGTTGACACCTTTTAAAAGTCATATTTTAAAAAGTCCTCATAAAATTTGTAAATTTAGTCAAATTAATCCACTTTAGTAAGAAGGAATTCTTTTTTTATGGTATTTTAATGGATACCTAACTGAAACCTTTTGTACTCTTTGTATATAAAATTATATCTGAAAGATTCTTAACTCTTAGTAACATTGTTTTGAGTGAAGAATCAAAAACAATGCATTGTCAAACATTTTCTACTTACCAATTTATGAAAACACATTCAATGTTTAAATTTATTACCTGGTGGAATTTAAGAAGTTAAGAGTTCTTGATTTTATATTTAGTAGTTGATGTTTTAGCATTTTAACTTTGTAAATTAATCAGATGTCTCCTTTACTGAACATGTTGACAAGGATGATCCCATTTATGTTAAATTTAATTCACTCTTTTTTACATATAAAAACTGGGTTATCAGACAATTATACTTAATTGTATTATCCGTCTCTTTCCTATTGAAGAAAAATCCTAGAAGCAATGAGTATTATATTTTAGACATTTAATAGAAACCAACACTTTATTGTCTGACCACCTAAAAAAACTTTTGAGTTAGTAATTTTAAAGACACCTTTACTCTCATCTCTTAATATAATTTAAGTGGAACTACTTTTTTAAGTTCCATGAACTAAAATGCATTTGGATCCATTACTTCTTTAAACTTTGATTTATGAGCACTCATTTATCTATATCCCAGTTTTGATACCATGTGCATAATATATGGAAACAAGCACATACATAGATCCAACCATACAATATACAGGTATGCACACATACGTAAAAAACACAGGAAACAAAGATCTAGTAGCCTCTTGTAGGTAGATCTCCACAGGTAAAAGGCAATGTTAAAAATGTTGATTAAAATATCTATTAGATCTAACCTATTAAAAATTAAATTGAGCTGGTTTCAAGATGGTGGACTAGAGGGTGGCTGCATTTCATGTTACTCCAGGACTCAGGATTCAAAAGAGGAGATATTGAGAGACTTGGGACAAACTCAAAGCTGCCGGGTGAGTCTCTCCCATTGGAGAGGCATCCTGGATGGGGCAGTAGTCCCGGAGTGCAGGGAACTTTATGAAGTAGAGTTGCCCAATGAGACACCCCTCCCCCCACTGGAGCAGTGAACTCGGACAACTGGGAACATTGTAGATGAGGCCGCTCAGCACAGCACTTGGACTCGGAGCAACCACTGGGGCTCCAGGCAACTGCCCAGAGGGGGAGTGGTGCGGCGAGCTGTTTGAACTCAGAGCAACTGCTCCTGAACACTGGGGGGCTGCCCAGAGGAAGAGGAGGAGTGCGGCGGGTCGCTTGGACTTGGAGAAACTGCACCAGAGCTACAGGCTATTGCCAGAGGAGGAGGCCCATGGTGAGTTGTTTGGACTCAGAGCGACCTCTCTTAAACACTGGGGGGGGGCTGCCCAGATAAGGAAGAGGAGTGCAGAGGGTTACTTGGAATCAGAGTGACTGCACCAGGGCTACGGGTGGCTGCCCAGAGGAGGAGCTGCACAGTGAGCTCTTTGGACTCAGAGTGACCACTCCTGAACATTGGGGGGATGCCTGGAGGAGGAGGAGGAGTGCAGTGGATCACTTGGACTCCAAGTGACTGCACCAGAGCTCCGGACAGCTGCTCAGAGGAGGAGGTGAGTGGTGAGTTGTTTGTATTCAAAGCAAATGCTCCTGAACACCAGGGGGCTGCCCAGAGTATAAGTGCGGTGAGTTGCTTGGACTTGGAGTGACCGCACCAGAGCTCCGGTCAGCTGCCTGAAGGAATAGGAGTGCAGCGGGTCACTTGGACTCAGAGTGACTTCTCCTGAAAAACCAGGGTGCTGCCCAGAGGAGGAGGAAGAGGGCAGCAGGTCACGTGGACTTGGAGTGACTGCCCAGGGCTACGAGCAGTTGGCGGGAGGAGGAGGCACACAGTGAGTTGCTTCGACTCCTAGCAACCACACCAGAACACCAGACTGCTGCCCGGAGGAAGAGACAAGCGGCAGGTTGCTGGGACTTGGAGCGACGGTATGGGGCTCAAGGTGGCTGCTAAGAGGAGGGACCACATAGCCAGGCGATTAGTTGCAAAGCAGGGTCCCAGGACCTAGGAGGCTTCTTGGTGGAAGAGCCGCACACAGACACGCTTAGGGGTGGAGCGAAGGTTCCATGAAAGCGGGCAGATTATCAGAGGAGGAGCAGCCTAAGGAGACTCGTCTGCAAAGGGTGAGGCTCCCAGGACCAGGAGGTAGGTCCAGGCCCCTGAGAACATTGCAGACGACGAAAGCCCAGCCCAGGAGGTAGTTGTGGATTGAGGAGAAGCTTTAGGAGGGGAACTGACCAGTAGACCTCCCCACCGGGTGAGTCATACCTGCCGGGTGAGGTTTACCCAAAGGACGATAAAACCAGTGACACAGGCCCAAACAGACCTTGCCTCAGCCCGCAGCCTAGTTCCCCTTTGGATGACCATTGGTCAACAAGTGGAGGCACCTCTTGCCACTAGCAGGGAATATACCCCACCCGAAGGCCACCACCCCTAGAGAGGCAGCTTCCTTGTGGAACACCACATTATCAACTTTCTCCAAGACTGCAGGCTACTGAAGGCTAAGAGGGGATATACTAGAAATCTTCAGGGACATTATAAGTCAATAGAGAAAATCTGCAATATCTTAATGATCCACTGATACCTGAACAATATGAGAAAACAAGGTAAGAAAATGCCCCAAACAAATCTAGATGTTACATCAATAAAATCCAATGACAGCATGGCAGAAGAAATGACAGAAAGGGAGTTCAGAATGTACATAATTAAAATGATCAGGGAAGAAAATAATGAGATAAAGAGCAAATGCAGGCATTGAACAATGAGATGAAAGAGCAAATGCAGGCATTGAATGGTCACACCAATCAACAGTTAAAGGAGCAAATACAGGAAGCACAAGATCATTTCAATAAACAGTTAGAGATATTGAAAAAAAAACCAAACAGAAATTCTTCAAATGAAGGAAACAATAAACCAAATAACAAACTATATAGAAAGCATAACCAATGGGATAGAACACCTGGAGACAGAACCTCAGATATTGAAGACAAAATATTTAAATTTGAAAACAAAGTTGAACAAACAAGAGAATATGGTAAGAAATCATGAACAGAATCTCCAAGAACTATGGGATATCGTGAAAAGGCCAAAATTAAGAATTATTGGGATTGAGGAAGGCTTAGAAAAACAAACCAATGAACAATCTATTCAATGAAATAATATCAGAAAATTTCCCAAATCTGAAGAATGAAATGAAAAATCAAGTTCAAGAGGCTTATAGGACTCCAATACACAAAATTACAACAGACCCATGCGAAGGCACATTATAATGAAAATACCTAACATACAAAATAAAGACAGAATTTTAAAGGCTGTGAGAGAAAAGAACCAAATTACATTCAGGGGGAAACCAATACAGATATCAGCAGATTTTTCAATCCATACCCTAAAAGCTAGAAGGGCCTGGAACAACATTTCTCAAGCCCTGAAAGAAAATGGATGCCAACCAAGAATCTTATACCCAGCAAAACTTACCTTCAAATTTGATGATGAAATAAAATCTTTGCATGAAAAAACAAAAGCTAAAAGAATTTACAAAAAGAAAGCCAGCATTACAGAGCAGTCTCAGTAAAATATTCCATAAGGAAGAGATGAATAACAAAGAAGCAAATCAGCAAAGGGAGGAATTATCCTAAAGGAATTGTAAATAAAGGAGGAACCAAGTCACGTCAAAAAAAATAAATAAAAAGTAAAATTAAAAAAATGAACCAAATGACCGGGAATACAAATCATATCTCAAAAATAACCCTAGAATGTTATTGGCCTTAATTTATCAATCAAAAGACATAGACTGGAAGATTGGATTAAAAAGAAATATCCAACAATATGTTGCCTGCAAGAGACTCACCTCATAGAGAAAGATACCCACAGACTTAAGGTGAAAGGATGGGGAACAACATACCATGTACGTGGACTTAGCAAAAAGCTGGAGTATCCATCCTCATTTCAGATAATGTGGACTTCAAGCCAAAGTTAGTCAGAAGCGATAAAGAGGACATTTCATACTGCTTAAGAGAAGCATAAATCAGCAAGACATAACAATCATAAACATCTATGCCCCAAACAGTGGCTCATCCATGTAGGTCAAACAAATCCTTCTCAATTTCAGAAACCAAATAGACCATAACACAATAATACTAGGTGATTTTAACATGCCTGTCTCACCACTGGTCAGATCTTCCAAACAAAAATTGAACAAAGAAACCACAGATATCAATAACACAATCAATAATTTAGACTTAACAGATGTTTATGGAATATAGAGTGAATACACTTTCTTCTCAGCAGCACATGGATCCTTCTCTAAAATACACCGTATATTATGCCACAAATGTTAGCAAATACAAGAATGTAGAGACACAACATTGTATTCTATCAGATCATAATGGATTGAAGTTAGAAATAAATGAACGAGTAAAAAACAGAAACTACTTCAACAACTGGAGATTAAACAATATGCTATTATATGACGAATGGATAACAGAAGATATTAGGAAGGAAATTAAAAAATTCTTAGAGGTAAATGAGAACAAAGAAACATCATATCAAAATCTCTGGGACACTATGAAAGCATTACTGGGTGGAAAATTTATTTCTTGTAGTACATTCAATAAAAGAAGTGAAACTCAACAAATAAATGACCTAACACTACAGCTCAAAGTCCTAGAAAAAGAAGAACAGACCAACAACAAAAGTATTAGAAGACAGGAAATAGCTACACTCAGAGCTGAAATCAATGAAATTGAAACAAAAGAAACAATACAAAAAATTGACAAAATAAATAGTTGGTTCTTCAAAAAAATAAACAAAATTAATAAACCTTTAGCCACACTAACAAAGGGAGAAAACCCAAATCACTAAAATTCAGAAAAAAAAGGAAATATCACAACAGACACGATTGAAATACAAAACATAATTAGAAACTATTTGAAACTCTATACTGCAACAAAATAGAAAATTTCAAAGACATCAACAAGTGTCTAGAGACATATGAATTGCCTACACTGAACGAGGAAGACATACACAATTTAAATAGCGAATTTCTAGTAATGAAATAGAAGTCATCAAAAGACCACCAACAAAGAAAAGTCCGCGACCTGATGGGTTCTCAGCTGAGTTCTACAAAACCTTTAAAGAAGAGCTCATTCCAATACTTCTCAAATATTCCATAAAATAGAAGACAATGGAACCCTCCCAAACTCATTCTATGAAGCCAATATTACCCTGATACCTAAACCAGACAGAGACACATGGAGGAAAGAAAATTTCAGACCAATATCCTTAATGAACATCGACGCAAAAATTCTAAACAAAATTTTAGCAAATCACATACAAAAACATATTAAAAAGATAGTGCACCATGATCAAGTGGGTTTCATCCCAGAGGTGCAAGGTTGGTTCAACATCAGGAAATCAATAAATGCAATTCACTATATCAATAACTTAAAGTCAAGAATCACATGATTATTTCAATAGATGCAGAAAACACATCTGATAAAATACAGCACCGCTTCATGCTCAAAACACTAGAAAAAATAGGGATAGTGGGAACATTCCTTAACATTGTAAAGGCCATTTATGCTAATCCCATGGCCAATATCATTCTAAATGGTGAAAAACTGAAAACATTCCTCCTAAAAACTGGAACAAGGCAGGGATGCCCTCTTTCACCACCTCTATTCAACATCGTCCTTGAAATTCTAGCCAAAGCAATTACACAGACCAAAGAAATTAAAGGGATATGAATAGGAAAAAAAGAAGTCAAACTATCCCTATTTGCTGATGATATGATTATGTACTTAGAGGAACCAGGAAATTCCACCAGAAAACTTTTAGAGCTCTTAAGTGAATTCAGTAAAGTAGCAGGATATAAGATTAATGCTTATAAATCTAATCCTTTTTTATACATAATTGATGAATCTTTGGAAAGAATAATTAGGAAAGTACCCCATTCACAATAGCTGCGAAATAAATAAAATACTTGGGAATCAATCTCACAAAAGAGGTGAAAGACCTCTACAATGAGAACTACAGAATACTGATGAAAGAAATTAATGAAAACCTTAGAAATACAAAGATCTCCCTTAGAAATAGAAAGATCTCCCATGATCTTGGATAGGAAGAATTAATTTTGTCAAAATGGCCATGCTACCAAAAGTTCTATACAGATTTAATGCTATTCCAATTAAAATACCAATGACATACCTTACAGAAATACAGCAAGCAATTATGAAATTGATCTGGAAGAGTAAGAAACCCAGAATATCTAAAGCAATCCTTAGTAGAAAGAGTGAAGCAGGGAGAATCGCAATACCAGATCTTCAACTGTATTACAAATCAATAGTAACAAAAATGGCATGGTATTGTTACCAAAATAGAAAGGTAGATCAATGGTGCAGAATAGAGGACACAGACACAAACCCAAATAAATACAATTTTCTCATACTAGACAAAGGGGCCAAAAATATGCAATGGAGAAAAGATATCCTCTTCAAAAGTGGTGCTGGGAGAATTGGAAATCCATATGTAGCAGAATGAAACTAAATTCCTATCTCTCACCATGCACGAAACTAAACTCAAAATGGATTAAGGACCTCTGAATCAGACCAGAGACCCAGCAGATTATAGAAGAAAAAGTAGGTCCAGATCCTCAACATGTCATCTTAGGACCAGACTTCCTCAAAAGGACTCCCAAAGCATAAGAAATAAAAGCAAGAATCAATAAGTGGGATAAATTCAAACTAAAATGATTTCTCTCAGCAAAGGAACCTATCAGCAATGCGAAGAAAGAGCCTACAGAGTGGGAGAAAATCTTTGCCCCTCATACTTCAGATAGAGCACTAATCTCCAGAATCTATAAAGAACTCAAAAAACTCTACACCAAGAATGCAAATAATCCAATTAACAAATGGGCTAAGGAAATGAATAGACACTTGACAGAAGAAAATCTACAAGCAATCAACAAACATATGGAAAAATGTTCAACATCTCTTAATAAGATAAATGCAAATTGAAACCACCCTAAGATTCCATCTCACCCCAATTAGAATGGCATTTATCAAGAATAAAGCAACAACAGGTGTTGGCGAGGATGTGGGGAGAAAGGCACACTCATACATTGCTGGTGGGGCTGCAAATTAGTGCAGCCACTCTGGAAAGCAGTGTGGAGACTCCTTAGAAAACTTGGAATGGAACCACCATTTGACCCAGCTATCCCACTCCTTAGCCTATACCCAAAGGACTTAAAATCAGCATACTACAGAGATACAGCCACATCAATGTTCATAGCTGCTCAATTCACAATAGCCAGATTGTTGAACCAATCTAGATATCCTTCAATTGATGAATGGATGAAGAAACAGTGGTATGTATATATAATGGAATATTACTCAACCATAAAGAATAATAAAATTATGGCATTTGCAGGCAAATGGATGAAATTGGAGAATATCATGCTAAGTGAAATAAGGCAATCTCAAAATACCAAGGGACAAATGATATCGCTAATAAGTGGTTGATGACACATAATGGGGGTGGGTGGGGTTAGTGTTACGGTTAGAGTTAGGGTTAGAGAGAGGTGAAAGAATGTAGGAAGGAAGGACTGTATAGAGGGAAAAGAGGGGTGGGTGGGGGAAGGGAAAATATAACAGAATGAGTCAAACAACATTACGGTATGTAAATGTATGATAACACAAATGGTATGCCTTTACGCCATGTACAGAGAAACAACATGTATCCCATCTGTTTACAATAAAAAAAAAGAATTCAAAAACAATTAAATTGAGCCTATCAGACTTTTACATTATTACTTAAACATAGGGTAGGCTGTACAGTAGGAAATACTAGATGTAAAGTCAGACATCCATGATGGACACTGAAATTAAAGGTTCAGGTGGTCACTTGTCTTTGATTGATTTCAGACTTATTTCCAATATCTCCATGTCTAGGTCATTTTAGGATTTTGTAAATAAAGATTTTTCAAGTTATTTGAGAGTCAAGCCTTGAAAAGTTGGGCTCTGAATAAATAGTATAAAATCCTCTAGTGTTAGATAAAACAAAACTGATCAGGAAAATATATTAATTTATGCATCTAGGAACAAAAGTGAATCACCATAAAACAATGACCTCAAAAATACAGAAAATTTTAAAACAGGAGTTCTAAAAAACTGCCTCAGCTGTAATTACTTTAACAAAATCAGCATGTAGAACATTTTTTCCAGGTCAGGGTTCACTTTGTGTTCAGATTAGATAGTTAAGAAAAGGGTCAATCCAGTATTTAAAGAATGTGAGAGTCCTAAAATGCTCAGATAAAGAACACTTGTATATATGAGATCATTCCATTTTTCTCACTGTGCTGTAGGGTTTAGGGAGGAACTTGTTAAGAATGCAGGGTGGTAGACTGAGCAGATAAGACTGAGCATTCATTTAGGTGCCACAGTGCCTTGAATGAAAAAGTGAAACTTTTTCTTTCCTTTTCTCAAGCCCATTTTGAATAATCACCTCTGCAGTTTATATTTTTGAAGTAAATCTAGGACAGAGAGATATCTGGCAGAGCTTAGGAATTAAGGAAAGCTGCTGTTTTGAGCTAAGGTTGAAAACCTCATGTGGGAGCCTTTTTAAACTAATTTTTTAAGCTTATTCTAATTTGTACATGACAGCAGAATGAATTTATACATTTTGATAGATGACACATGCATGGAGTATAATCTCTCATTTTTCTGATTATACATAATGCAGGATCACATTGGTCATGTAGTCATATATATACATGAGGTAATAATGTCTGTTTCACTGTACTATCATTCCTATCCTCATAATCCTTCTCCTCCCTTCACTACACTCTAATATAAAGTTACTCTACTCTTCCCTACCTCCCTCTTATTATGATTTAGCATCTGCATATCAGAGAAGACATTTGGCCTTTGCTTTTTATGAGTTTGGTTTACTTCACGTAGCATGATATTCTCTAACTGAATCCATTTACCAACAAATGCCATAATATCATTCTTCTTTTAAGCTGAATAATATTCTATTATATGTATCACATTTTCGTTTCTTTTCTTTTAAAGTATTTTTTAGTTGTTGATGGACCTGCTTTTTAAAATTTATTTATATGTGGTGCTGAGAATTAAACCAAGTACCTCACACATGCTAGGCAAGGGCTCTACCACTGAGTCACAACCATAGCCTTATATCACATTTTTTTTATCCATTCATCTGTTGAAAGTTATTTAGGTTGGTTCCATATTTTAGCTATGGTGAATTGAGCTGCTATAAACATTGATGTGGCTACCTCACTGTAGTGTGTTGATTTTATGTCCTTTGGGTATAAACCAAGGGGTGGGATAACTGAATCAAATGATGGGTACATTCCAAGTTTTCTGAGGAATCTCCTTACTGCTTTCCATAATGCTTGTATCATTTTGCATTCTCACCAACCATGTGTGAGTATACTTTTTCCACCACATCCTTGCCAACATTCATTGTTGCTTCTATTTTTGATAATTACCATACTGATTGGAATAAGATAAAACCTTAGAGTAGTTACATTTGCATTTCCCCAATTGCTACAGATGTTGAATCTTTTTTTCATGTATTTGTTGATTTATTGTATATTTCCTTCTGTGAAGTGTCTGTTAAGTTTCATAGCCCATTTATTGATTGGGTTATATGTGGTATTTCTGTTGTTAAGTTTTTTTGAGTTTTTATATAACCTAGAGATTAAAGCTTTTTCTGAGGTACATGTGGTAAATATTATTTCACAATCTGTAGGCTCTCTCTTCACATTGCTTGATTCTTTTTCTGAAAAGAAGTTTTTTAGTTTGAGTCCATCCCACTTATTGATTCTTGATTTAACTTCTTGCACATTAGGGTGTGGGACGCCATTCTTACTTAGCAGAATCAGACTGAGTTGAGCCTTGGGATGCAGAGGCCTGGCTTCTAGGGACTGCCAGGGAATGTGTGGCACTGCATGGGAGTGGTTTCCTGTCTCCTTCTGTAATAGTCACCCTTAAGAGAATAGCTCCCTTAACTCCACCCTATCCTGTCCATCACAGAAGAGGCTCCTCCCAGTCCTTGCCCACTTTATCCATATATTATAAACAAAAGAGAGTTGTGCGAGATGTTGTAAGAGGCCAGAGCTGGTATGGCCAGACCCGTCATGCTCCTTCTCATTTAAAAATATTATTGGCTCTTGTGTGTTTACTGAGTAGATACATTTTTGGGTAATTGAGTGCTATAGAGCCAATATCCTCCTCAAGCCGTTAACCCTTTTCTCATCCACATGGGATGTAGCAGAGAGGTCCCCCACATTAGGGGTCTTCTTAAGTCAAATCCTAGACTAACATGGTGAAGATTTGGGTCCACTTTAACTTCCAGTAGTCACAGGGTCTATGTTCTACTGCCTAAGTCTTTAGTTCACCATTAGTTGATTGTCATGCAGGGTAAGAGATAAAGTTTTAATTTCATGTTGTTAAATGTTATTTCCAAATCAGCCCTATTTTTTTGAGGGGCTATCTTTTTTTCTAGAAATGTCTTTGGCCTCTTTTTCTAGTATGAGATGCCTGTATTTGTGTGGGTTTTTCTCTGAGTCTTCTATTCCATAACATTGGTCTACATGTCTGTTTTGGTGCCAATACCATGACGTTTTTATTACCATAGCCCTGTAGTACAGTTAGAGGTCTCGTATTGTGATGCTTCCATAGGAGCATTTAACCATTTTTTACTTAGTAAAATCACTCTCTTAAGGTGTGGTGCTATAGTTTATGTTTTCTCTGGAAACTTCCTCCCCCTATCCTTTTTCTTTCATTCCTAAAGCTTTAAGGATTATTCTAAGCATTTGTACATAAAGTTCCTCTCTTCAGAACCTGCATGTCCCATGTTTTAAACCCAGCAATTGCAAGATATTCTGGTTTTATCATTATGCCCAGAATTCTCTATCCCATGTCACTGGTGTATGAGCTGCAGTTCAAGATTGATATACTGCAGGATCTTTGCACAGATCTTCTCCAGTCAAGGCATTACCATAGCTTCTGGACAGTTTTGTCATGCACTTTTGCACAGGGCAAACCACAGCCAGAGCTCCAAAGCTGTCAAAGTTGATGGTCCAAGTCACTGCTCTCCACAACCCACCCTTCTGAAGAGTTGCCTAAGTGCTTTCTTGTTTTCATGCCATGGAGCAACCTTCTCTATTCTGCCATCTTGAAATCTCCATGCAACTTATTTTGTAAATGGACACATTTCTTTCTCTTCCTCTCTCACTGCTCCTCCCTAATCTCTCCCCTTCCCTATTCTCAGGGGAAACAGGATTAATTTGATTGCCCATGTTAGTCAAATTAATCTGTCCTTGAGAACACATGAACCATAGTTAAAAAGTAATCCAGGACTTGGTTATGGCACCAGATCTCCAAAATTATTATCTCCCAAGTTAACAAGTGAATTACAATTGCAACAAAGAACATGTGGAATGTAGCCTTTAAATCACTTATTAAAAATCTCCTGTTCCTGCTGATGAGCAGAATCACAGCCTCTGGGAATAAAAGTCCGCTGTGTTTCTCCTTTGGTAGCAAAGCAATAAAACTTCTATTTCTGTTTTCTCAATATTATGTCTTCATTGTTGGATTGGCATTAGGAATAAGAAATGAGCTTTCAATAACAAATTTGATACCTCAGTTTGGACCCAAGAGCCACCCCCACTTCAGATATATTGAGAAGGTCTGACTTTCCAAGAAACCCCACTTCCATGCTGAACATGCAAGGTGGCTGGTGAACTTGTTGAGTCAAACTCAGGGGAGTTAGGGGATGATCTCCACACCGATCCAGAGGAGGTATTTCTGTGAGTAAGGGAGGGTTTAAGGGAACATCTGAGCAGTTGGTGGAGCTCCGTTTGTTTTAGGAAACTCCTGCCTTCTCTCCCTGAATGGTACAGTTTGATCCAGCATTGAGAAAAAGGAAACCCAACTCAGTAAAATCCTGACACCCTTGGTCATCTCTGATGTGAAAACTGACATCCTTGATTATACACATCTGGTTCCACTTTAAGGTAATTTCTGGTCTGTCATTATGGGGACATCTTTGGCACCACTATTGTAGGAGTCATGGTTAAGTGTGACTCGAGAACCTAGGAATATTTACCCGCTCCTTCTCTGTTCTAGATTCTCATCTGTTTGTTGACCTTAGGCTTGGGAATTCCCTCTGGTTGTCTGTCTTTTTGTTTTGTTTTGTTTGTATCTGATACTGCCCCTTTGGAGACACGCCCAATATTGTACTCATCCTGTAGGTAGTCTCTTGGGAAAGGTCTTGGCTGCTCTGTTTCAAAGGTTCCTGTCTGCCAGCCATGGTTCTGGGACTTTTTCTGTTTGTCTCTCTCCGTGCTTCCTTTTGTACAATCTTACAATTTGAGTTGGCCTGTAAGAGGTAAAATGTGTTAAGGAAAGTTGCACCTATAGGTGTAAGCCATTCTAAATTAATATTATATCATATTGGCCTGGGTTTTGAATAGCTTTCTGGAGTATTATACAATCTTGCAGTAGGACATATTTTGTCAAACTTAAAAAAATTGGAAGAACGTGTACGTACAGGTCTGTCTATTTTAAAGGTTCCCCTCTGTCACTCCTGCCTTTGGCGATCCTCTCTTGTCTGTTTTTTTAACTGTTACAGGCCCTTTAAGACATGGGCCATGGTACATTGATCTCACTGATAATCACTTGAGCAGAGACATTTTGGATAAATAGAACTGTCTAAGAAAACAGGTTTTACTGTAACACAATCAGGCCTTTGAATGTTTTTCTGGATTATTATACAATCTTCAAGTTGAAGTTCATCTGTCAGGGTAAAGTATATGAAAGACATTCTGTATGTACAGGCATTTATGCTGTTGCATGATAAGGGCTCTGAAAGGTCAAGAAATAAGTCAAAGGTGGCACAAGGCACTACCTCTGGTGCACAAGGATAACAGAACCCAGGAAGAAAGTGTTAAAAGGGATTTAAATCTTTAAAATCCAGTGGTGAGGTGGCCAGCACTTTTTCTTGGCCTGGACCCAGGCAGCCACGCACCATCTCATTGTGGGTCAATAATACTAGGCCTATGTTGGGAAAAATATCAGAAAAGCACCTGGGCTGTAGAAAATGGCCAAGGAGCACCTAGTCTCTGTCCTACCTTCCAGCTCCTTGTGCCCATGGGAGATGGAGGCTGCTGGTCACAAAGGACGAGTCAGTGGGTTCCAGCACTGTTAGATCATAACCAGGGGACAGGAATGGTCTCCTCTTTTAATGTCTGACAAGGCATTTGACCAGGGGACACACATCACTGGGGAAAAGCAATTCTTGATATGAGGGAATCCCATCAAACTGAGCACATGGGAAGGCTGGCAGAATAAACAACTGGACCCAGAAAGAAAAAGGCAGAAACTGAAGGGCAACCCATATTTTCTATGCAATCTCCACAAGGAGATCATCAAGGAAGCCCAAAGAAAAGGATACAAGTGGCCTCCTCCACTGCATAGCGATATGTCTAGCAGAAGAAAAAGGCCCAAAAGGGATCTCAGTACAATCAACAGTGGGGAACTCACTTAAGTTGGTGGCATTGTGATAGTAATAAGGGAGACAGGTCATGCTCAAATATCCTGTACTCCAACCCCTTGAATGCAATCTGAGAGAGGAAAAAAATTGAGGCACATTTTTTTATATGTCAGATTGTCTGATGCCTCTCCTGCAAGCAAATTTGTTGTGTATAGTCTATTCACAGATAACATTAATAAGAATTGTTTCAGAATATGAATTTAAGAAAGGGTTTGAAAGTAAAAAATGTAAAAGGATGTTATATAGGAAAATGTATTTTAGAAAGAAAAAAGATTAGTTAAATGAGAAGCAGTGTTTCTGAATGAGAAAATATTGTGTTTGGTAAAGTAATATTCTTGTGAGAAAGTCCAAGATGTAAGAGAGGACAAAATTAAGGATGTAAAAGGCAAGTGATGAATGTCTAAATTGAAGAAAGTTTGCAGAAGATAAATCTGAAAAAGTTTCCATTGGTGATTTATTGACCATAATTAATGCAATTGTTTGAACTTTAATGTACTGGTATGAAACAAAGTCTGAAACATTAATCTGTTCTTATGTATCAAGATATCTGCTCTTATCTACATTTTACTTGCATCTGTTAGGTTCTCCTATTCATGGAAACTAAGTCTTAAAAGAATTTGTTTTTTACCTGTTTAAACATCTTTTAAATGATTACTTCTAACTGCATAGATTAAAAACTAATATTTGAATTTATGAAAATATAGTTGACACCCTGAATATATATGACTATATATAAGTATTCATCTGAGAACTATATCTAGCTGAGCCTTGTGTAAGTTTTATGTAAAAATTTATAAAATGAATGTTTACCTCTGTTTACTGGCAAGGTAACCAATCAGTGCTCTCTTTTATACATTTTATCTGACATAGAAGGGACACACTGTCATTTGACAACCTGCCTTAGATCTATTTGCTTTGACTAAGTACAACAATTTTGACTAATTCTTAACACTGTTTCCTAAATATCTAAGAGATTCAAGGCTATTCTTTTATTTTTTTGCTACTACTGCTAACTTATGCAGACCACAAGTATTGGTACCATACCCTATAGGTTCTAAACTGTATGTTAAACATTACACTTATTAAATGTAGAGGTTAGGGAAGAAAATTTTACCAAGTTGTTTTTCTTCAAACTGAAGCTATCTGTAGTAATAATCTTGTATTTCTATAGAAATAACAAATTTCTTTGTATTTATTCATGTCATTTGGTATTTTATAGATGGATAAATGTAGCCGGCCGGTTATATGTATAAAACTTTGTGTTGCTCTTCACCCTGGAATAGAAACTTAAGTGTACTTTTGGAAGATAATGAGAGTCTGATCTGTTTAAAAGTGAAATTATTAAACATGGAAGCATTTTGCAGATTTTTCCACAAATAGAAAGTTTGATGTTCTCTTAGCCTTTGATTCATGTTTCAGTTGTAATGTTACACTGATGTTTTGGATGTACTGTTATATTGTTATTTGTCAAGAGCCCCACCCTATCTAAGATAATGTTCTACCTCTCACCTCACTCCATGTTAGAATGACTCCAAAATAGGCCAGATTTCAACTCATTTAAAGTTGTGTTCATAAGACCAATTTTGTTGAGAAGATTACTGTGATCTCAAAAAAGGGGATATGATATAGAAGTAATTATTCAAAAGTATAGAAATCATTTTTCTTCATTTATACCTATTACCAAAATTAATATTTTTTCTCTATTAATTTTGTTTTCTATTTTCCTTCTAAATTTGTGACTGTTGCCTGTTAGAGTTTTCCAGCATTTTGTTGGCACTGCTTCTAATAAAACAACTTAAGTTAATTTGAGATAATAAGTCATCAGGTATAGAACAAAGAGTATGTAATGCTAACTTCCAGTACTAATCCTCACTCCAATTAAATGAAAGCGGTGACTGTAAAATTATAGATATTGAAGTTGTAACCTGTTTCTCCCACTTTAAGACTGGTGAAACTGGTCTACCAGATGTTTAAAACCAAACACTTACATGCCAAAGTCAAGTAAGTGAAAGGACCAAGGAAAAACAGGCAACATTTTGGACCTCGCTTCTAAGGTCAGCTACCCAGGGAATAATTAATGAGACCCTCTGGACCCTGCAACTCTGGTGAGTCTCCAGATCTGCTGATCAAAGAGATCAAGAGGACCCTAGAGAACAGGAAACCAAGTCCATATTCTGCAAAGAAGAGGTTTACTGGAGAGGGACATATCAATGATGCTACCAAAAGAAGACACATATGGTCAGCAAAACCCTGACCCATCCTGGCAGATGGCACCATTGTACAGAGAAGCTAAAGGAGCCAGGAGGCTTTGCACACATCCCCAAGAGTGATCTGTGAGGAATCTCAGTTGACTCTTTGTAAACAGCAGATAGGACAGGGTTGGTTTTGACCAACTTGTTTCTAAACACTTGGCAGGAGATTATAACCTAATAGAAGTTCTACAAGAACATTTAAATAGAAAAAAAAAATGGGGGTATGGGGTTTTGGTTTGGTTTGGTTTGGTTTGTTTGTATGTGTTTGTTTTTGTTTTTGTGTTTTTGTGGTGCTGGGGATTGAACCCAGGGCCTTGTGCTTGTGAGGCAAGCACAACAATGTTTTTTTAATGTCACTTAAGATGAACACTTGTGTCAGCCTTACCAATGGAAAGTAAAGGTGGAGGTTCTAAGGGAAATGTTCTTGTGTGGAAGTGCCCAATAATAATGGTCACAAATGACTCTAGAGTCACAAGTTTGTCCTGAGTTAATTTGAGACAGATCTCATAGACCTACAAATCTTCTTTACCTCCTACATTGATAAACTTGATATGTTTTTCACTGACATAATTACCAGTTACTGTCTTTGTGGTTTTTAGATAGGAATTGAAATTCCAATTGTTTTTGTGCTAATTGTTTACCAAAAAAAGGTTAATGCTTTGCTCTCTTGCTTATTATTGTCTTGCATAATCCCTGCCCTATGTATGCCTTGTCCAGTCAGCTGCCATCTGCCCCTGTGGACCTCTGGATGCTCTGCTGCTGAATACTGTTAACTGTCCGTGCCTCACCTGATAGAGAACAAGGACATTGGGTTACATTCCCCATCTTCACCCTCACTCAGCAGGATGCAGCTTGGAGATGTCTTCACCATTTTTCTTTAGAAATGGAATGTAGAAACTGACAGTGGGGAAATGTAATTGTGGCCCACTTTATGATTCAAATATAACCATTGCTACTTTGCTACTGCACCTTATTTTTTAAATGCACATGTTTCTTTTTCTTCCTTTCTCCCTGCTCCTCCATAATCTCTCTTTCTTCCCAATTTCAGAGGAAACAAGCATACTTTTCTTTCTCATTTTAGGCAGGTTCATTTCTCCTTGAGTGCATACACATCATAAGAACAAAGTAGTCCAGAGTTTGGGGATGGTACCAGAAGATCTGTGAAATGACTCCCTGCCAAATTAACAAGTGAATTACAACTGCAACAGAGAACATGTGAAATGCTGCTTTTGACTCACCTCTTTAAAAGTCCCTATTCTTCCTGATGGGCAGAATCACAGCCCCTGGGTCAGATATCTGCTACGTTTCTCCTATGCTAGTAAATCAATAAATCTTTTTTTTTCTTTCTTCTAGATACTGTGTCCTTATTTTTGGTTTGGCATTGGGGACAAGGACTGAGTTTTTGGGAAACTCAAGAGTGGGTGTCTGTCTTTGTCTTCTTCCTGAGGTTTGAAAACTAAATTCAATGTTCTGCTTTTGAAAATAATGCTAGCTGAGGACTTGACATAAATGATCTTTATTGTGTTGAGGTTTATTCCTTCTATACCTAATTTGTTGAGAATAATTAATGATTTTAAAAGATGCTGCATTTTGTAGGATGTCCCTTTTGCACCTATTGTGGTAATAAACTGGTTGTGTTCTTCCTCCCATTAACATTGTGTATCCCATTGATTAATTAGTTTGTGTTCCACAGTTCTTGCATTCCAGGGATAAATCCTATCTGATCATGGTGAATGGTACTTTTAATGTGCTGTTGAATGTAGTTTGCTAGTATTTTGTTGAGAATTTTTGCATCTATGTTTATCAGAGGCATTGACCTGTTCTTTTCTTCTTGTGTTTCTATCCTGGCTTTGGTATCAGGGTAATGCTGGCCTGGTAAGATGTGTTTGTTAGTATTCTGTCCTTCAATTTTTGAGAGAGTTTGAGAGGATTGGTATTAGTTGTTCTTTATATGCTTGAGAAAAATCAGCAGTTATTTCATCAGGATCTTGCTTTTTATATGGGAGGGCTTTCTTTTCTGATTAGCTTTCTCATTATTGGTTCGTTCAGATTTTCTATTTCTTTCTGAGTTAATTTTGTTACATTGCATGCCTAGAAACTGATCAATCTCCCCTAGGTTACCCACTTGTTTGGCATGTAATTGCTCATAGTAGTCTCTTGGCATTTCAGTGATCTCAGTGGTAATGTCTCTTCTTTAATTTCTTACTTTGTTTATCTGTGTCGTCTCTATTGTTAGTTGAGCTAAAGATTTGTCAATTGTGTTTATCTTTTCAAAAACCTAACTCTTAATTTTACTAATATTTCTATTACTTTGGCAGGCTCTATTCCACTTCTTTCTGCTTTGGTCTTCATTTCTTCCTTCCTTTTTCTCCCTTAGGGTGCTTTTTGTTAGGTAGGAGTTCAGAGACACCAAAATGGCAAAGATGCTGCTGGAGGAAAAGACAAGGAGACCAAACCTGTTCCAGTTTACTACAAATCCCATTACCATGACAACTCCTGCAATGGAGGACTTATCATCATGACACCTCGCACCACATGTGCAGTATTTTAACTTGACAATTGGGGCTAAAGTGGACAGTGTTCTAATTAGGTTTTCTAATGTAACCAGTGCCCTTTCCATGCCCTTTCCATGAGCCGCCAGGTTCATGGTCCCAAGAAGCATCTGAAGCGGGTAGCAGCTCCTAAGCATTGGATGCTAGACAAATTGACTGGCGTGTTTGCTCCTCGTCTATCCACTGGTCCCCACAAGCTGAGAGAATGTCTTCCTTTCATCATTTTTCTAAGGAACAGACTTAAGTATGCCTTTACAGGAGATAAAGTAAAAAAGATTTGCATGCAGCACTTCACTTAGATTGATGGCACAGTCTGAACTGATATAACCTACTCCACTGGTTTACTGGTTCATCGGCATTGATAAGACTTGATAGAATTTCCATCTGATCTGTGACACCAAGGGTCACTTTGCTGTTCATCACATTACAACTGAGGAAGCCAAGTACACGTTGTGCAAAGTGAGAAAGATTTTTAGGGCACAAAAGGAATCCCTTATCTGGTGACCCATGATGTTTGAACCATTCGCTACCCGGACTTATCACCATGACAACTCGCACCACATGTGCAGTATTTTAACATGACAATTGGGGCTAAAGTGGATCAAGGTGAATGACACCATTCAGTTTGATTTGGAGACAGGCAAGATGACCAAATTCATCTAGTTTGACCCTGGTAACCTGTGTATGGTTACCAGAGGTGTTAACTTGGGAAGAATTGGTGTGATTACCAACACAGAGACATCCTGGCTCTTTTGATGTGGTTCCTGTGAAAGATGCCAATGGTCACAGCTTTGCCACCCAGCTCTCCAAAATTTTTGTTATTGGCAAAGGCAGCAGACCATGTATTTCTCTTCCCTGAGGAAAATGAATCCACCTGACCGTTGCTGAAGAGAGAGACAAGAGGTTGGAGGCCAAACAGAGCAGTGGGTAAATAAATGGACTCTAGGTGACATGCCCGGAGAGTAGAGGTCTTTGTACTTAATTAAAATGTAGCAGGATGGAAAAACTAGAATCATAAAATAACCAATGGGAGCAAATGGGGTAAAGTTTCAATCAGGTCCATAAAGGGAAGAGAATGCCTCACAGTTTGCCATATGAGACCCTAATTTCCAGATATTAGGGCCTTGGGATCCTCTCTCTTGGCCCACTCCACTCTACCTGACAGAGTGCTACTTTCACCTTCACCTTCAATAAATCTGTACTTTGCCTGTTAATTGAATATGTCTTGCTCAGTTTTTTGTTTGGGACACCAAGAACCTGGACCCCATCTGGACATAATGACAATAAGACTTTGGCCAGCTGGCCAGGAGGTAAGCACTTTTCTGGGGACACTGGTTTGCACCCACATTTTCTCTCAGGCTTTCTGATAATACCACATGCACACTGAGGAGCAACTGAGTGTCCACCGGGGATGCTCCTGATCAAAAGGTGCCCCTGTTCACATCATTGGGAACTCTATAGCTCAGAAGGGTGGAGACCCCGAGACCTTGCCAAACTCTACATTGTGGTTCAGTGTCCCCACCATGTGCTTAACCTGGCCTTTTGGCATTTGGAGCTCCACTGTTTGTCGTGTTAATCTCCTGGTGATTCTGAGTGCTCTCCCTCCATTTCTCAACCACTTTACTTGCTCATAATGTCACGGCAGAGCTCTTGGTTCTTGCCACATTCTCAATGGGCATGGGTCAAGCAAGTAGGGCACCTGCCACTTGAAGACTCCTGTGACACGATAATCAGTAGTGAGCCACAGTTAGACTTAATCTGTGTTGGACACAAGAAAAAGTTCACCCACACAGGCACATTATACAATCATCCAATTACCCCAACTTCATGGCTTCTCCACAAGGAGATTAGCTGAATCAAAGATCAACATTGTGCTGACTGTCTGTACCTGTGCTCCTTCCCAAACTTCTCCTGCCACCTGGGGATTTTTGTTCCTTCTCTGTCAATCACTTCTCCGTCAATCACTTTTCCCTGCTTGTGGGCACCATCTCCTCCAAAACACATATCCTTTTTCTTTACATGTTTATCAGAAATTCCCTATGTGGGATGGGGGATTTCAGATGTGTTTGTTACTTATCTATTTTACCATTAGCCAGAAGAAAACATACTAAGACAAAACCAGTCTTTTCCTTTTTCTGGGTTTACTAAAACTACAAAATGTAGGATAGGGACAGCTGGGATGCCATTTAGTGGCCACTCACAAATAAGGTTACATGGGCTCTTTTTGGCATCTGTAGGGAGACAGACACCACTGGAAAAGGCAGAATAATTGTCAAGGTTCTAGGGACAGAGGAAAACTTAGAGAAGTTACAAAGTCCATGGAAAGGGTCCACATCAAGACAAAAAGCTGTATTGAGAAAGGGAAAGAGAAATATTGCATATGCCCAAATTGGTACAGAAGGTACTCATGGTCCTGGTCTTGGGAACTCAAAAGAAGTGGTGCACACCCAGTATATCAGTCAGAGGTATCTGGCTACGAAGTTTAGTGCAGGATTTCTATGGGGACACCAATGAGATGTCACCAATTCCCCAGAGGGATGCTTTGGACAGAGTTCAGGGACTTAATTACTGAACTTAAAAGCTCTCTTCTAAGGCAGAGACATAGCTCTGTGCTACAGAACATACTTAACATGTACAAAGCCCTGGGTTCAATCCCCAGCAATACCCAAAACCAACCAACTGACAAACAGAATAGCCCATATGTTAAGAACCATCTCTAGTTCAGTTATCCATGCTTGGATGTATTCTCCAACAAGTGGAAATGCTTCCACCCTGAGAATTTTGATAAAACTCCTTTAAAAAAATTATTATGTGCCCCAGTATGAGCTAGGGAATTCAGGTCAATGGTCTCTGAATGGAAACCAAAATTATAATCCCATTCCGCAACAAGACCTCTTTTGCAGGACATAAAGTGAGGGGTCAGAAGTCCCATGAACCCAAGCCTTTATGACCCTATACCCGAAACCACTTCTGTGCCATGACAAGATCCCACATGGGGCCTGTAAGCAATTTCCCCAAATCGTGATATCCTGGGTGAACATTACTAAACCATCCCCTTGTTTCTCATGGGGACTATCTATGACAAACCCATGAATCTCTTTGGGTCAGGATTCCTTATTCAATGATCTTTACCTCTCAGGCTCAAAAAGTCATCTTTCCTTACTGCTTAACTTTCTGTCAGATATCTGTCTCTGTAAGACTTGCATCTGGAATGTAACCTGCAGTGGCAATTGTCCAAAACCATTTTGGGTCCAGAGGAGAAACAAGTGTCACTTTAAAATTCTAGCTGCTGTGGGACCTAAATGGCTATTTTATCTTGTACTCCATGATTCTGTTCTCTCAAGTTCCTACCTAAACATTGCAACACAGGGAGGAAAAATGGGAAGATCGCATATGTACAAATCTTTTTTTCCTTGAGAACTTTTACCTAAGGATTTCATGGGCTCCCCCATTCTTTCAATATCTGACTGACCCTAATTTGATCCAAAAATCACACTCTGGTCTGATAAAGATGTTTCACATGATCCTTTACTAGAGTAATTATGGCTGAAATAATTTTTTTCCCAGAACTTATGTATCTTCGTGTTTTGTTGAGTTCATGGTTTTGTGGCAAATTCATGTTTCAATCCTACAAACATAAATTAATATACCTTGTAATGATCAGTCTTCTTTTCTCAAACCATATTTTTCCCTCTACTTGTTTTTTTTTCCTGCTGTCTTTATTCAGAGTTCAATTACTCAAGGGAAAGCACAAAACTCCTTGTTTCCTGTTGGTTTTTATGTATATTTATACATACCTGTGTATTGTATATTGTCTATCTATGTGTCTTTGTCTATAATCCCTTACAATTTATAAAAATTGGCTTATAGATAAATGAGCACTCAAAAATTAGAATTGTGAAAAAGGGTGTGGATCCAAAAGCCTTTGGGAGGATGTGACTTAAATCTTCAGTAAAAGAGTTCCATTTAAATGATTAAAGAGATAAGAGTACAGATGTTTTTAAAATTATGCACAAGTTTTCCTAGGTGGTCAGGCAATTAACAGTGTGTTGGTTTCTGTTAAATGTGTGAAGTATAATATCCATTGCTTCTAGGATTCAGCATTAGCAGGGAAAGGATGGCTAATACTGGTAACTACACCTATATGATCATTGGTTTTACAGATAAGAATGAGTAAGTTGGGAAGGAGGAGGAAGATGGCGGAGGGGGAAAGGTAAAGTGTCAGCCATGGAAAGGGGCTCGGGCCTGCGGCAGGTGGGGGGAAACAGAGCAACGGCCAGTGATGGCAGCAGGGGAGGATGAAAGCCACCGCACCACGTGTGCTTGGGAGGCAGTCATGGGAGCCTGAACACTATAGGAGTTTGGCGGGGCTGTACGAGGTGGTGCAGCAGGTGCTCCATGTGCTGCTCTGCCTGTGGCACAGTTCACCTCCTGGCTCTGCTTTTGGTTTGGTACCTGGAACTGGATCTGGAGGTGCTGCTAACATGCAGCCTCCACTGCAGCCCTAGCACCACTCAGCTTTATGCTCATAAGTACCAGGCAGTAGGCAGGAACCCCTGTCACCACTAGCACCCTCAGTGGAGGGCCTGGTCAGGCCACTGCCCACCTGGATGCACTGGTGCACAGATGGCCATTTCCTGTAGAAGTTGCCTGTACACATGGGCCTGGTGATCACCGCGAGGAGCCGCAGCCCAGTTTCTAGACCATCACCAGCATCAAGGTGTGGCGTATGGCCATGGGTGTCTCCTACATTAGCGTCTACGACCACTAAGGTATTTTCAAAAGAAAAATACAACCAGAGAAACAAACGATTGTACCCCATGTGTGTACAATGAATCAAAATAAATAAATAAAAGAAAAAAGTAAGAAAGAAAACAAGAAATAATTCCAGATTGATGATGAAATTTTAAAACAACAGCAGGAACTTCTGGGTCTAGATTGTTTCAAGTACTGACCAGAGTTTGCAAATATAATGACAAAGATGATCGAGTTTTAAATTGCCATTTGGCAGTGAAGGTGCTGTCCCCAGAAGATGGGAAAGCAGACGTTGTGATAACTGCTCAGGACTTTTGCCAGCATTCCCCATGGCCCTTGACCTGTCACGGTCTATCTGCTCTCACCTGCGAGGGACACGTGAAGGGTGTGAAATAGCTCCAGTTACTCAAAGAAAGAAGACAGCACAGGTAGTCAGCCACTAACCCAGGGCAGCTGGGATTGTGCTGAGGAGGCCACGTCTCTGCGACTGCAGGGCAGGAGCCGAGGGAGGGTGGCAGACTGCAGGGAGCCTCACCTGGAAGCCCAGTGAATCTCGCTGCTACCTTCTGGGCTCTGCCAAGGAGCTATGGGCCTGAAACCCAGTAGGGTGGCCTGCAGCATGCACGTGGTGAACCTGGACTGTGCCCTGGGTCCCCTGAACCATCAGGGACAGCACACACCTGTGGTGCAGGGAGCAAGTTCCCTTCACCTTTGTAAAGACCCTAAGAGCCCTTGCTGAGGCTCCTCAGGATTTAGACCCTCCACCCCCAGCCAGGTAGCTTCTAGGACAATAAATAGGACATACACTCTAAAATAAATAGTTATACATCATAAAGTATACAGTGCATATTATATAGTTAGATAAAAATATTTTTATATAATCATGTTACAATAAGTTAAATTGGATATAATCCAGGCTGAGCTTGTCCGCTTAGTGGCTAGTTCTGGGGGAAAAACCAACACAGACCCAGGTGGTCCCAGGAGGCTGGAGTAATCAGATGGAGACCCAGGGCCTCCACAACAGCTTTGCTGCATCTAAGGGCTTCACCTTTGCAGCGCTGAGTTCACCAAAATGTGGCAAAGCAGAATGTACTGCAGTCTGTGGTGCCTGGGGACAAAGCCCTCCCAGATCAGGGAAAAGTGAGGACTGGAGTCCCCAGGAACACTGCTGTCACAAGCCACTGCTTATTTTCCCTGGGACCCTTGGGCTCAGCTACGGGCTGATACATAATGACAGTTTCTGACAAAGACCCAGGAGAGAACCTGTCCCCAATTTTCCATATTGAAACAAACTGCGGCTCTTCAGGTAAAAGGAAGTCCTCCAAACTCAGAAACACAGATGGGAAGGAGGAGGCTGGAGCTCGGATATGGCCAAGTCACTCGACTGGGGACTGCAGAGCAACACCAGGAGGACCACGCAGAGCCTGGAACACATGGCAAGGAAATCATCATGACAGAGAAGCAGGACAGGGCACAGCGGCCTCATGGGCCAGCTTCCCTGGTGACATGGAAGTACAAATGTGCCACACCATCACAACGTCAGCACTGTGTGCCATGTCATCCAGCCAGCCTCGTGGGACTGAAGAGGACTGCATGGACACAGTAGCAGGGAAGACCAGCATGAGCACGTGTGAGGCCGAGAGGAGCAAGAGAACCACACAGGATTTGGGTCAGGTACAGGGCCAACGCCCAGGTGAGAGGAAAAGTCTGGCTCTAGCAGCAAGTCAAGAAAATCATTCAGATCGCCAGAGACACAGACGCAGTTGTAAGTCGAATATGAGACCAGAGAGGGTGAGAGCAAAATGATGGGGACAGAAGAGGAAGCAAGGCAAGACAGGCCGATGCCACTGCCCCAATACTGGCAGAGGGCCAGTGTCAGGCAGGAAGGTTACCAGAGAAAAAGAAAGCCAAGGATGAACCCATGGGCACTGGGCACACCCTAAGTCTAGACGCACTTAGCAAGACCGCCTAGGGACCACTGCTCAAAAGCGGACACATCATTATTAAAGTGTGGTGTCTTAAAATGTCTCTCTCTCCCTCTCTTTTTATTTTATTTATTTTTTTTGGAAGGGGACTGGGGATTGAACCCAGGGAGACTTAACCACTGAGCCACATCCACAGTCGGTTTCATTTTATTTTTTCTTTTGAGACAGGGTCTTGCTAAGTTGTGTAGGACCTCACTAAGTAGCCTACACTGGCCTCAAACTTAGGATCCTCCTGCCTCAGACTCCTGAGATGCTGGGGTTTCAGGAGTGAGACACCACACCAGCCAAACCTTGTATAAACAATAAAAGAGACAAGAAAAGTCCATGAAGATAAGAAAGATCTAAAGCATGACAAACTTGACATGGTGGCATATGTAAAACACCGCATGTTAGCTGTATATACTGGACACTGAAAAAATGTCCACCTGCAGACAGATGAATCAGTAAGCAATGCTCTGTCAGCATTAGGCTGCAATGAGAACAAGACCACTACACACAAGCCTATGCATGAATTTCAAATTAAGGACAGTGAGAGAACCAGACACAGAGGCCAGAGCACATAAAAAGGATGCTATGTGGAGACCAAACTGGTCAGTAGTGGTAGACATTTGCTCAGAAGCCTCCACCTTCTTAGAGGGTTGGGGGTTTAAAACCCACAAGGTGGCACAGAGAGTCCTGGATGTTTGTCCCTAGTCACTTGATCTGCATACTGTTTCCAGAAGTGGCTATTTAATAAACATCCCTTCAAGTGTGCACTTGTGACCTGCAGAGTTTTGTGTGCATGACACTTGAACCAAGCTTTGTTAAAGGGTGATGGTCCCATTGGTGTCTAGGACACTTCTTTGCAAAGGGCAACATGAAACAACAATGTTTCACATAAAACAATAATGTTTCATGAGCTCTGCTTCTTGTGAATCTGCCCAACTTATGTTAACTTTATTTATTTATTTGTTTTTATTTTTAATTTTTTTTAATTTTTACAGACTGTATTTTGATTCATTGTACACAAATGGAGAACATCTTTTCGTTTCTATGGTTGTGTACAATGTAGATTCATACAGTAACTTTTAACAATGAATTTTCTTGAGAACTACAGAAAGCTCCTAACACTGCACTTTGCAACTGTGGTTTGCAACTACAGAAAAGCTACACAGATGTTCTAGTTTCTGTAACTTTCTTGAATACAAAGAATAATGCTTGCATAGTCTTTAACCTGATAATGAGAAATCTATAAATCAAGATTCCTAGCATAACTCTTTAGATATGCATCTTCATAAGAGAGCAGAGCTCCACCTGATGTGAGCTTAATCTTCAAAGTCTTTTTTATTTTCAAATTATTTATTTCTATTTTATTCATTTATTTTTTCTATGTGGTGCTGAGGATCAAACCCACTGCCTCACATTTCCTAGGCAGGCGCTCTACCACTGAGTCACATCCCCAGCCCCAATCTTCAAAATCTTTGTTTTTGAGTTTTTATTTTTCTAATCCCCTATTGCCCCTCAACAGAACCCATAATTTTGATCACACTCTATGTTGCAGTGGTGTTCATCACACAGTGGACAAGGTCCTAGGGACCTACAGCTACACAAATCAAGTACAGAAAAAGGTAACCATTCCCATTTGGTTTGTTTTAGATTCTTCGTTTTGGGGGGTGTTTCTTCCTAGAAAAAAAGAAAAAAACAAGCTAAAGCACTTCTGAAGAACTTGTGGTTCTACTATATAATAAAAGAAGATGTAAAAGGAATATTAAATTATAATTAAGATGACTCCTATCAAATTTTGTTAATACCAAAAATAAAGGTAGCACCTAGACTGTATGTTCTTAAACACATTTAAGAAAAGGCTTAATTAATGAGCTAGGTCTCCACTTTCAGGAGATAGATAATACAGAATAAATGTAGGAAAAATAAAAAAAAATAAACATAAAAAATGCAATTATTACATATAAAAGAGGAAAAAAGTCAAAATTGATTCCTTAAACAGACAAATAAATAAGCTACATCTCTCACAAAAACAACAATAAATAAAGAATTTACAAATAAAAATCATTTAAAATCTAAAAAAGGAGAAACTAAATGAAAATGAAATTGTCACATGTCAAAATTAGTAGGATATGAGCTAATGCAGTATTAAAGGAAACAGAGTATTCTATTCTTATATTAGAAAAAATAAAGGCCTCAATCATCTGAGCCTCCATCTGAAGAAACTAGAAAAGTGAAAGAATAGAGCCAAAAAAAAAAGAAAACACAAAGAGGAAGGAAAACATAAGAGCAGAAATAAATTAAATTGAAAATGGAAAAAAAAATGAAGAAAAATTAATGAAATTGGAAGCTGATCCTTTGAAAATGTGATTAAATTGTACTCCTAGTCAGACTAACAAAAAGTAAAGAAACTATTAAAGAGTAAATAATATAAGTGGCAGAAGTTATTGATTTCAGAAGTGAAGAAGTGGCTCTGACCGAAGACCCCAGGACAATGGGGCGGGGCCATGGAGGCCTAAGCACAACTCCACACACAGGCCCCACCTGGAGATGAAACAGCATTTCCCAAATGACTCCATCTACCAAACTCACCCAAGGAAATACAGGTAACTAACAGTCTTATGTACATGAAAGAAAATGAATTTACAGTTTAAAATCTTCTGAAAAGAAAAACATTGGGCTGGATGGTTTCACTGGCAAGTTCTACCAAATGTCTATGGAAAAACTAACATCAGATCTACATTATCCCTTCCAGATACTAGAAAATAAAAGGAATTCTTTCACGTTCATTTTACGAGACATGTGATTACCCTGATACAAAAGAAGGAAAGAAGGTAGGAGGGAGGGAAAGAGACAAATCATTTCAAGAAAGAAAATCATAAACCAATAGCTCTTGTGAGTATAGACACAGAAATCCACAACATTAAATTATCAAATAGAGGTTGGCCATATACAAAAACAATAATACATAAAACCAAGTGACTTTATGCCAGAAATGCAATGAACTCATGTACCTGTTAAAGCTGAAAGTCAAACACACAATTTAGTTTTACATGTGAATTTATAATAAACCAACTCAATCTAAAAGTGAAGACTCCAAATATTTCTAGAGATTCAGAGTGTGCTCTCCAATCACAAAGAATGAAAGTTAGAAATAAATGACTCAAAAAATTAGAAAATATTCAACTACAAATGATACATTATTAAATAATCCTTTTTTCAAATATGATATCAAAATAGAAATTACACAATATTATTGAAGTAAATTAAAATAGGGCATTTTCAAATTGGGGGAATGTGCTAAAGCAATATTTGGAAATAATTTTTAGACTTAATTGCAAAAGTTATATAAAATTTTAAAAGGCCTGAAAAGCAATCAATTACTTAAACTTTAGTCTCAGAAGAATAGAGAATGAAAAGCAAGTAAGTCGAAAAAAATGTGGAAAATATGAACAGAAATTATTAAAATACAAAACATATGTAAGTGTGAAATCAATGATATTGAAGTTGATTCTTTAAAAAAAGAATAAAATTTTAAGCCCTAACAAGAATGATACAGATAAAACAAAATCAAAATTGTTGGTATCAATGTTTTTTATTTTATTTTATTTTTACAGACTGCATTTTGATTCATTGTACACAAATGGGTTACAACTTTTCATTTCTATGGTTGTGCGCAATGTAAATTCAAACCTTTCGTGTAATCACACATGTACATAGGATGATAATGTCTGTCTCAGTCCACTATCTTTCCTTCCTCCACCCACTTTCACCCCATTTCCCTGTACATAATCCAATGTTCCTTTTTTCTTCTCTTACCCCCTGCCACCTCACCCCACTTATCAGACAAAATATTTGGCCTTTCCTTTTTGTGGGGTTGGCTTACCTCACTCAGCATGATATTCTCCAACTCCATCCATTTACCCACAAATGCCTTAATTTTATTCTTCTTTATAGCTGAATAATATTTCATTGTGCATATATACCAAAGTTTCTTTATCCATTCCTCTATTGAAGGGCATCTAGGTTGGTTCCACAATGTAGCTATTGTGAACTGAGCAACTATAAATATTGATGTGAGTGTGTTACTGTAGTATGCTGATTTGAAGTCCTTTGGGTATAAACCAAGGCATGAGGTAACTGGGTCAAATGGTGGATCCATTCCAAGTTTTCTGAGGAATCTCCATTCTGCTTTCCAGCGTGAATGCACCAATTTGCAATTCCACCAGCAATGGATGAGCATACGTTTTCCCCCACATTCAAGTCAACACCTATTATTACTTGTATTCTTGATAAGAGCCATTCTAATTGGTGCGAGATGAAATCTTAGGGTGGTTTTGATTTGCATTTCTCTAATTACTAGAGATGATAAGCACTTTTTCATATGTTTGCTGATTCCTTGTATTTCTTCTTCTGTCAAGTGTCTGCTCAATTCCTTAGCCCATTTGTTGATTGGGTTCCCTGTATTTTTTTGTATAAAGTTTTTAAAGTTCTTTATAAATTTTGAAAATTAGTGCTCTATCTGAAGTGGGTGTGGGAAAGATTTTCTCACACTCTATAGGCTCTCTTTTCACATTATTGTTTTTTTCCTTGAATGATAAAAAGATCTTTAGTTTAAATCCATCCCATTTATTGATTCTTGCTTTTATTTCTTGCACTCTGGGAGCCTTGTTAAGGAAGTCTGGTCCTACACCAACTTAAAGATTTGGGCCTACTTTTTCTTCTATTGCTGAACGGTCTTGGGTCAAATTCCTAGATCCTTGATCCATTTTGTGTAGTTTTGTGCAGGGTGAGGGATAGGGATTTAATTTCATTTTACTGAATATAAATTTCCAGTTTTCCCACCTTTTGTTGGAGGGGCTATCTTTTCTTCATTGTATGTTTTTGACACCTTTTTCTAGTATGAGATAACTATGTTTTATGTGGTTTTGTCTCTGTGTCTTCTATTCTGTATCATTTGTCTACCTGTCTATTTTGGTGCCAATATTATGCCTTCTGTTGTTAATGTGCTATAGTTTAAGGTCTGGTATTGTGATACCTCCTGCATCACTCTTTCTGCTCAGGATTGCTTTAGTTATTATGGGCCTTCTATTATTCCAGATGAATTTCATAATTGTTTTCTCTATTTCTATGAGGAATATCATTAGAATTTTAATTGGAATTGCACTGAATCTGTATAGTGCCTCTGGTAGTATGGCCATTTTGACAATATTAATTCTGCCTATCCAAGAATGTGGGAGATCTTTCCATCTTTTAAGGTTTTCTTCAATTTCTTTCTTCAGTGTTCTGTAGTTTTCATTATAGAGTTCTTTACCTTCTTTTCTTAGATTGATTCCCAAGTATTTTTTTTGAGGTTATTGTGAAAAGGGCAGTTTTCCTAATTTCTATTTCACAGGATTTATTACTTGTGAATATAAATGCATTAGATTTATGCATACTGATTTTATATCCTGCTACTTTGCTGATTTAATTTTTTAGCTATAGAAGTTTTCTGGTGAATTTTTTTTGAATCCTCTACATATAGAATCATGTCATCAGCAAGTCCTTTTCCTATCCATATCACTTTAATTTCTTTGGTCTAATTACTCTGGCTAGTGTTTCAAGGACAATGTTGAATAGAAGTGGTGAAAGAGGGGATATCAGCCTTGTTCCAGTTTTTAGATGGAATGCTTTCAGTTTTTCTTCATTAAGAGTGTTGTTGCTCATGGGCTTAACATAGATAGCCTTTACAATGTTGAGGTTTATTCCTACTATTCATATTTTTTTCTAGTGTTTGAGCATGAAGGGGTGCTATATTTTATCAAATGCGTTTTCTGCACCTATTGAAATAATTATATGTTTCTTAACCTTAAGTTTATTGATGTGATGAATTACATTTATTGATTTCTGGATGTTGAACAAATCTTGCACCCTGGGATGAACCCCACTTGACCATGGTGCTTTCTCTTTTTAATATGTTTTTGTATGAGATATTCCAGAATTTTGTTAAGAATTTTTTTTTTGTCTATGTTCATCAGAGATATTGGTCTAGGTTTCTTTCCTTGATGCGACTTTATCCGTTTCTGGTATCAGGGTGATACTAGCTTCATAAAATGACTTTGGAAGGGTTCTGTCCTTCTCTATTTTGTGGAATACTTTGAGAAGTATTGGTTTATGTTTGTTATCAATGTTTTGAAAGGGAACATAACAAAAGACACCAAAAACAGAACTAGATACATGAAAACAATTTACCAACGTATTTGACAGTTTGGATTAAACATTCAAGTTCTTCACAAAAAGCACCATATCAAGTTGACAGAAGAAAATTAAAATATGAATAGTCCAACAAAAGAATTAAATTTGTCTAATCTTCCTATAAAGAAAACCTGAGAACCAGGTAGTTTCACACATGAATCTTCGAAATCTGTATGAAATGACACTAAGATAGTCAAATCTATTCTAGACAATAGAAAAAGCAGAAATATTTCCTAACTCTTTTATGAGGCCAGCACAATTTTGACAAAGTTATTTCAGGATGTTTTTAAAAAATATGTAGATAAATTATTCCCATAGAAATAAATGCAAAAATATTACACAATTATAATATGTAATACACAATATATAATTATACATAATTATATAGTATGTATTATATACTGTAATATTAATATGTTATATTAATATATACAAAGAACCCAATCAATATATGGGCTAAGGAACTGAGCAGACACTTCACAGAAGAAGATATTCAAGTGATCAACAAATGCATGAATGTGTTTAACATCTCTAGTAATTAGAGAAATGCAAATCAAAACCACCCTAAGATTTCATCTCACTCTGATTAGAATGTCTGCTATCAAGAACACAAGTAATAATAGATGTTGGTGTGAATGTGGGGGAAAAGGCATGCTCTTCCATTGCTGGTGGAGTTGAAATTGGTGCAACCACTCTGGAAAGCAGTATGGAGATTCCTCAGAAATCTCAGAATGGACTCACCATTTGATCCAGTTATCTCACTCCTTGGTTTATCCCCAAAGAACTTAAAATCAGCATACTCAGTGACACATCCACATAATGTTTATAGCAGCTCAATTCATAACTATGGTATGGAACCAACCCAGATCACCTTCAGCAGATGAATGAATAAGGAAAATGTGGTATATATACACAATGGAATATTATTCAGTGATAAATAAAAATAAAATTATGGCATTTGCAGGTAAATGGATGGAGATGGAGAACATCATGCTAAGTGAAGTAAGCCAATCCCAAAAAACCAAAGGTCAATTGTTTTTACTGATATGTGGATGCTGATACCTAATGGGGGGAGTTTGGGGGAATAAAAGAAAAATAGAGGGACTTTGGATTGTGTAAAAGGAAACAAGAGGAAGGTGAGGTGGGTAAAGGAAAGATAGTGAAATGAGACAGACATCATTGCCCTATGTACATGTATGATTACAAAAATGGTGTTAATCTACATTGTGTACAATCATAGAAATGAAAAGTTTTACCCCATTTGTGTACAATGAATCAAAATGTAGTCTGTAGAAACAAAAATAAATAAAATTTTAAAAATAGGTAAATAAAATGAGAATCTTTACCTAAGGATTTCATGACCTCCCACATTCTTTCATTATCTGACTAATTTGATTCAAAATCATAGTCTAGTCCCATAAAGATGTTCCACATGCTCCTTTACTAGACCATAAAAATATTTTTCCTAAAGTTTTTGTATTTGTCTTTTTTTGAGTTCATCATTTTATGGTGAATTCATGTTTCAACCAGCACATCTAAAGATATTTTGTTATGATTAGTCTTGTTTTCTCTAACCAGTTTCGGGGGTGTTGTTATGTTTTTTTTGTTTGTTGTTTGATTGATTGTTTCTTGCTCTACCTGTTTTTTCTGCTGTCTTTATTAATAGTTCAATTACTCAAGGGAAAGCTCACAAATCCTTGTTTCTTATTGGGTTTTGTGGATATTTATGCACACCTGGGTATTGTCTATTGTCTATCTATGTGTCTGTGTATAATTGCTTATAAGTTACCAAATGTGGCATGTAGATAAGCACTGATTAAATGAAATTTTAAAAAAGAGAAAGGATTCAAATACCTTTAGGTTTGTGTGACTCAAAACTTTGGTAGAAAGAGTTCCATTTAGTTTAGTTAAACAGATAAGTGTAAAGATGTCTTTAAAATTATGCACAAGTTTTCTTAGATAATCAGGCAATTAATACTGTGTTGGTTTCTGTAAAATGTTTGAAGTGTAGTATCCATTACTTCTCAAATTTACCTTCAGCAGAGAAAGGATGGTTAATAATGATAACTACATCTGTCTGATAAGTTGATTTTACAGTAAAAAAATGTAAATTAGATTTAAAATAAGTGAGATTAAACTTCATTGATTAATTATCAAAGTTAAGTGCTAAAACATGATCTGCTGAAAATAAAATGAAGCTTGCTTGAATTTTTAAATTCCATGAGGTAATATTCTTTTTTGTTTATTAAATGTGTTTTTATAAATTAGTAAATGAAAAAAAAGTTTGAGATTGCTTCATCTCTCAGTCTTCACTAAAAGAAGTGTTAGTTAAAATTTGAACAGGTGTATTTCCATATGCAAAGAGTGCAAAAAGATTTCAGTTGTGTTTCAATTAAAGTATTAGAAATGGCATCAAGTATTTCATCTTATTAAGAGGAATAATTTTAAAATTCAGAAATTTCATAAGGATTGTTTCAGAATATAAATTAAGAAATGATTGGCCACTAGGAATGAGATATAAGAAATTTCTAAATATAGAAATTTTGTATGGAAATTAGAAGAAAATTGTTCTGTATAAAAAGTAATTTTCATGGTAAAGTAACAGGTTATAGGGTGTCTAAATAAGTTCAAAATGTTTATGAAGGGTAAATATCAAACAGGCTTGTGTGTGGTTCAGTTGGCTATAATTAACACAATCAGTTGAAGTTATTTGTAGTTTTCTGAGGTCAAATATTTTGCACTGATATAAACCAAAATTTAATGCTCTATGTGTTGATGTACAAGGTTTTCTTTAAACATTAGTCTGCTCCTATCTATCAAGAGAATTTCATGTGACTGTTACATTACACTATTTACAGGAAGAAGTCTTGAAGGAATTAGGGTTTGTACAACTCTGGTTAAACAAACATCTGTTATTTTAGATTATTACACTATACTACAGATTCTAAACTTTTCCTTAAAAGTTTAACTTGGTTAAATATAAAGGCATCAGTGTATTGTGATGCTGCTACTGTTGGTTTTGCTTTGTTTTATTTTGTTTGTATACAAGATGTATTCATTTCCTCCAAGTATATAAGTCTTTTAACCTTACCTTTTGTAAACCTTAGTAGAGTCAATTACTGGACTGCTGTTCTTGAAACTAAAATTGTGTGTAACAGTAGTCTCTTTCAGACTTATGTAGAAATAGCAAATTTAGTTGGGGATTTACTTATGTAACTTAATATTTGTAATTGGATAAAAATAATCTATCAAGTGATATGAATATAAATTTTGTTATTTTTTTTCTCTTTTCTAAAAAAATTCTATTTGTATTTTATAATTATACATGACAGTAGAATGTATTTGACATATCAAACACAAATGGAAAAAAAGAGTAACAAAAAACAGATGACATATAACTTGCTATTTTTTCTCTTTTTTTAGATTGGAAATATTAGATTAACAGCTACTGTAAACAGTAAGCTCAATTAGATTACCAAGTACAAAATCAACATACAAAAATCAATAGTTTACATATATTCAAAGGATTTTGGAAGATTTAATGGAAGAAAATATTTTATATATAACATTAACAAAAAGTATATTAATATATTTATCAATAAAGAATGTGAGACCTATTAAAAATAAAAATTTAAAAAGCCCACTGAAGCCAAAAAATAACCTTTCTAAATAGAAGCATCATATTATTGTGTAAATTAATTTGTAAATTTAACAAAATCTCAATGAAAACTTAACAGTTTTAAGCTATTTCACCTGGTGCTTAATTTAGTAAAAAAGTGAACATAGAAGTGGGACTAGCACTAAAACACATTCAGTTTTTTAAAATCCAATATAGTTTAAGAATGTCATACTAGTCTATTAGCAAAACAGAATGCCCAGATGCAAGTACACTAAGATACATATAGAAATTGAATGTATATAGTGGACATCATCTTAAATCACTGGGAAAAATAAGTAATCAATAAATGTTATAGGGATAAGTAATGTAATATCCCTGCCTTACCTCATATACCATGATAAATTCCATATGTACCAAGGATATTGTTTTAAATAACACAACCATTAAATAATAAGAAGAAAACTTGAAATTTTTTCTTTACAAATCTGTAGGTAACAAGAACTATCTAACCTTTCATGACTCAAAATTCCCAAGACATAATTTATCTCACTGGTACGTCTTGTTACATAAAAATAATTTTTTTTTATGTAAAGAAGCATCATAAACAAACTTTAAAAAAACTAAGAACTAAGACTGAGAACTAAGGGTGATATTTACAGCTCATATTACAAAGGCAATACATCCTAATATGTAAATTGACAAAATCAGAACCCTTTCAAAACAGAAAATGGAAATAAAATTTGGTATTAATAAAAACAATAGTTCTCTTCACTCATTCAAAAAGAGAAATGTAAATTAAAACTGTGGTTGAAAAGACAATTTTCCCTCTCTCCATTGGCAAAAATCTAAAGTTAGCTAACATAATCTATTGATAGAACTCTGGAGTGGAAAGCATTTTTCATGCATCCTGACAGCAGCATGTTAATATCACCCAGAATTATTATGTTGTGGTCTATGTGATTCCTGAAATTAAGAAGGATTTATTTGATGTACATGGATGTGCCATTGTTTGCGGCATAAATATTTATGATTATTATGTCTTCCTGATTTATGGTCCCTTTCAGAAGTGTGGAATGGTCTTCTTTATCCCTTCTTATTAACTTTGGCTTGAAGTCCACAATATCTTATATAAGGATGAAAACCCCCTGCTTTTCACTGAGTATGTGTGTGTGCTATGTTTTTCCCATTCTTGCACCTTTAGTCTGTGGATGCCTTTTTCTAAGAGATGAGTCTCTTGAAGGCAGCATATTGATGGGACTTTCTTTTTAATGCAATCTTCCAGTCTATGCCTTTGATGGATGAGTTTAGGTCTTTAACATTCAGGATTATTATTGAGATATGATTTGTATTCCTAGTCATTTGGTTTATTGGTTTTTAACTTGACTTGGTTTCTCCTTTGATTGGCTTTTCCTTTAGGGTAGTTCTTTACTGACATACATCATTGTTTTTCATTTCCTCCTAATGGAATAATTTGCTGAGAATGATCTGTAGCGCAATCTTTCTATTTGTCAATTCTTTTCCCTTTTGTTTATCATGGAAGGATTTTATTTCAGCTTCAAACCTGAAGGTTAGTTTTGCTGGGTTAAAGTTCTTAATTGGCAATGATGTTCTTTCAGAACTTGAAATATGTTGTTCCAAGCCCTTCTAGCTTTTAGGGTTTGGGCTGAGAAATTGGCTGATATTTGATATATTGTATGTGTTTTATTATTGTAGTCAGCTGCAAGCTCATCTGATCCCAGGTCCACCACTTCAGAGTAGACATACATTGGTTACCATTATAAAATAAACAAGGGAGTGATGCGGAGAGCAGTGACTTGGACCATGGTCTTTGACTGTCTTGGAACTGTGACTACTCTTTGCCCTGGGAACTTTCTGTGCCAACATGCAGGACAAGACTTCCCAGGAGCTATGGTAATGTCTTGCCTGAGGAAGTTCTGTGAAAAGGCCTGGAGCTACATCTGTCTTGACCTTGATGTCAGATGTCAGCTGACTGACAATAGGGATAGGATATTCTGAGCATAATAAGATATCCACAATGTCTTTGCAAGTGCTGTGAACTTCAAGCCTGCCTTCTTTGCAGAAACTTTCCCACAAATAGCATTTTGATGATAAAGCCTATATACTAAATGTGCTATGCTAGGTCTGGGTCCCTGTTCCTCCATTAGAGGTCAGTGTCCCACCTGGTTCCAGTTTTCTCTTTGTAAACATTTGTGTGTATTTCTTCATACTCCATTGTCCCTCAACAATCTTCAGGGGTTGTATGTGTGGAATGTGAGAGTGGGTGGTCACAAAAGGATTGGAGGGTACTTTACTTGAATTTAAACTGGATTTTCAAAACAGATTAAGGACTCAGGAGGTTGGATATAATGGAATGATGAAGAAATACTGAGGTCACTGCTGCTGCCACATCCAGAGGCACCAACCAGAGTAGTACCTTCATGAGCATAGTGAAAGGGTAAAGAAATTAAAGGGGTTAGCAGTATTAGAAGTATTGGGTACCACCTTACTAAAAGAGAAAGTAGTGTACCTTTAGTTGTGACCATAATGGTTTGCAAACATTTATACATATTCATATTGGTATTTTTCTCACTTCTAGCATTTTTCTAGCAGTTCCATTATTTTTCATGAATTATTTTTTTAATACTTTGATATTTGATTAGTGTATTTCTGTTTTATTTTGTATTCTCTTTTTATTTTTATATTTTATATTTTTACTTTATATATACATTTGTTCTCTCACTTGTCTGTTTCCCTTGATTTACTTTCTCTCTTTTTTTTTTTTTCGACTAAGAGTCCATCTCTATTGTTATCTCTTTCATACTTTCTTTCATTATTTACTTCTGTCTTCTCTCCTCCTCCCTTCAAATCATCACCTTCTATATCCCTTCTGTTCTCTCACTCTTCTCTATTTGAAATTGTAAAATCTTAGGCAAACATGTTGGATTTTTAAATTTTTTAAAATTTTTTAAATTAATTATACATGAAAGTAGAATGAACTTTGATGCACCATTTGTAAAGGAATATAATTTCTCATTCTTCTGGTTCTACATGATGTAGAATCCCACTGGTCATATAGTTACATATATATACACTGGGAAACAATGTCTGATTCATTCTACTATCTTTCCTGTCCCCATACCCTCTCTCCTATCTACACTCCTCTTTACCTATTCTAAAGTAAGTAAGTAAGTTCAACCATAACCTTCCTTTTGTGTATTAACATTAATATATCAGAAATAATTCAACTTTTGTTTTTTTGGGATTGGATTATTTCATTTCGAATGATATTCTCCACCTCCATCCATTTACTGCCAAATGCCATATTTTCATTCATGTTTAAAGCTGAGTAATAATTCACCATATATATATATATATATATCCATTCATCTGTTGAAGGGCACCAAGATTTTTCCATAGTTTTAGGCAATAACTGATCATATAATTTCTGTTTAATGTGTCAATTAACATTGTAGCTATCATAGTGGGAAATATTTGGTATAATGCTGTATATTGTTTGCATTGGTTGTTGTTATTATTGTCTTGCATAACTGGTGGGGTACTGGAAACTTTAGAAACTCTATATGTCCACAGGGTAAAAACTCTACTTCCTCAGACCCATAAAGTTAGATTGGTAGACACACAAATGACATGAAATATCAAGGGGAAAAATTGCCTCATAGAAACCAATAACTCCAGTAATGAAATCCATTGACCCAACAGTGATAGAAAGGTCAGAGAAGGAGTTTTAAATATTCTTAGTTAAACTGATCTGTGAGTTAAAGAACAATGGAAGGAGTGAAATCAGAGAGAAAACAGGAAGTGAAAGATCATTTCAATAAAGAGATAGACATTCTGAAAAAAAAGCAAAAATCCTCACAAAGAAGAAATCAGAAAACCACTAAATTAAATTTCAATCAAATGTATCACTCACAAGAGATCACTTGGGAGATCGAGTTTCAGGCAATGAAGACAAAATATATAATCTCAGAAATCAAGCTGACTGTGGAGAAAAGACATTAGCATACCATGAACAGAAATTTCAAGAAATACAGATTATAGCCCAAAAAAGACCAAACTTAAGATTTATCAGAATATATGAAGGCTCGGAGATGCAAACCAAAGGAATGCACATTTTCAATGAAGCAATGACTGAGAATTTCCCAAACCTAAAAATTAAAATGGAAAATCAAATACATGAGGCATACAGGATCCAAATATAAAAAATTACAATGGACCCACATCAAGACTCATTATGATGAAAATGGCCAACATACAGAATAAGTATAGAATTTAAAGACTACCAGAGGGAAATGACAAGTCATACTTAAAGGCAAACCAATCCAGACCTCAGATGATATATCAACTCAAACACTCAAACCTATAAGGGTTTGGAATAATATGTAAAATTATCTGTAATAAAATGGACGCCAGTAAATAATACTATACCAAGCAAAATTAATCTTCAGAATTGACAAAGAAAAAAAAGGTTTTCATGATAGGCAAAAGGTAAAAGAATTCACAACTAGATAGCCTACACTACAAAAGATATTCAATAAGATATATCATGAAAAATAAATGAAAAATAAATGTGATAACCAGAAAAGAAATGACCTACACTAGAAGAATAGATAACCAAAGGAGAAACTAATTCAAATTAAAAAACAGAAATAAATCAAAATGTTAGGGAGTGAAAATCACTTATCTCTAACAACATTGAATGTAAAACTCCTAAACTTGTCAATCAAAGGACATAGATAAGCAGATTGGATTGAAAAGCAACACCCAACATTAGGCTGTATCCCAGAGACTCACCTCATAAGCAAAGACATCCACAGACTGAAAGGAAATGGATGGAAAAACCATATCATTAACATGGATTATGCAAACTAATGAGGATTCTACCTCATATCTCATGTGGTGGATTTGTTGGGAGAAATCCTAGTTCTTGACTCGCAGCAGTTAATGTCTCAAACGTATAAACTTGCAGGGAGGAGCATTCCACTTCTCCTACCTAGGAAAGTAAACAACTGCCCCAAGTTGACATAGGAAACCTGTATAGGAGCCTGGTGTTCTGATCCCCCATGGCACATTGTGATTGGGCAAGAAACTTATAAAATGTATACCTGTTCCCACAATAAATGAGTTTGCAGTCTACTCACCACAAGCCTGCTTTCACCCAACTCCCAGAGTCTGGGTATCATGGCTCCAAAGGCCTTACCTGCACCTGAGCTAGCCTGGCACCCCTACATTTTGGATCCCACATGCCTTGTCTATTCACACTCCTTGGTATTGGCAAGTCCCCCCTGATTTGGTAAGGGCCCCTTCATATTTGGTGTGCTGACAGTCCTGTAAGGGTGAGTACAGGACCCCTATACCCATCTTTTCTTCCCTGCTTGTCCTAATTGTCCTAATTCCTAAGAAAAGGTGCACACCACCGCTGGCTCATGTTACATGTCTCCCACCCCTGCCAGTGGCTCTACCTTCCATTTTGGTTCTCCTGGCTAATTCACATAAGGGATCCATCCCCCCAAATCAGAACCAAATCCCCCTCTTTGGAGATTTTTACTGGAGACACCGTGCAGACACACATTCATGACATAATGACTCATGGAAGTTCCCACTAAGCACAAGATTTATCGGATCCTAAACACCTCTTTATTTCTCAGTAGATAGGCTTGAGGTTACTTTACAGACCTTCTCTTTGTTCTTGAGAGAATTATTTACTCCAATCTCCCCCCTATGCAGAGAGCTCTGAAACTCGCAGCTTTAAAGGCACTTCTCTTGCAGGCAGTGCAGGATTAAATGAAACCAAAACACAAGAAAATGACCCCCAGGCCTCCATTGTGACTTCTGAGGATGAGGAGACAGACACCAATAATAACAAAGACCTCCTTCTGAGTAACAAAGGCCTCCTGCCATCTGCTCCTCCCCCTCTATACCCTTGGAAAGAATTGCCCTCTCTCACTCCCTCCAGAGTTCCCTCTGTGAAGCATGGAGCTTTAAAAGGGTCTTCCATTTCTCCTGAGAATCCATTTGCAGCATACCCCATCAATTTGGGTCCTGATGGGGGTGGAAGGCCTTGGATCCACACCCCACTCCCAGACCTGACCCCCCTTAGGAAGGTAGATGTGAGAGATGGTCTAGTCCCACCAGCACTCTTTATCCTATACTAACAGCAATCTATGCCTGTTTAAAGGGAGTTCCAACAGAGAATGTAGATCCAAAAAGTTTACTCTCTTGGTCTATAGAAGAAAGTGAAACAAAAACTGTAGTCCCGCCCCCCCTACACCCTTGGGAAAATGGCAGAGAAAATGTGGCACAGATAGCAAAAGATAACCCCTCTCCAGCAACTCCTCTTTGTTCTCTGCAAGTAACTAGAGAACAGGACATTCCTAAGCAATCCATCTCCACAGAGAAAACATGTCTGGTCACATTCCTCATGCCTCCGAACCTAAATAATCCTAACCAGCCCAACATACTATGACATGTCATAGTAAGGAGTATGATATATCCTTTCCTCAAAAGTAGTGAGAGATAATGTTTCATGATTTTCTGCATCCAACCTGATTCCCAACCAGAAAAAGGGTTAAAAGGCTCTAAGCAATTTCCCAACCTGGCCTTGCTGAAGCCTACATTGGAACCTGCAGCATTCTAAGTAGGGCACCAAACTCAGATTGAAGGGAAAAAAAAAGTGTCCATTTTAAAATTCTCCTGGGCTGTGACACAGAACTAACTCACTGTCTCTCTCCCTTCCCCTACCTCTCACCCCTTTGCTCTACCTACCTCTTTCTCACTCTCTCATAACATAATTAATGGTCTTTATCATTTTTTCTTCTAGGATTCTTGTTTTGTTTTGTTTTTCTTAAATGCTATATTTTTCAAGCTCACAATTTTGATCCTACATACCTAGGTTAATGATTCGTTGATCGGTTCTATTTTTTTTATCCAACTCTAGGGTTATTTTTGAACATCCATTACATTGCAATGGAGATAAACATTACAAGTCCCCTGCTTTTGTGTTATGTGTATATTATATTATCTAATGTCATGTTATCTACGTATGTACCTGATAACAAAATTGACATGAATAAGTGCACATAAAATTAAAATTTAAAAAATGGATCCAAATACTTTTAATTCACATGATTTAAAAAGTTATATTTAAATTGGATACACTAATAAAAGAAAAATGTCTTTGAAAATAACTCGCATATCTCTAGTTGATCAAACTAATAAAATGTTTATGTTTATAAAATGTCTAGTATCAATTGTTTCTAGGACTTTTCTTCAACATGAAAGAGCTGGAAGATACTCTTTAAAACACTTGTCTGATATTTTGTTTTTACAGTAAAATAAATAAATTAGACTTAACATAAATAAGATTACTCCAATGTGTTTGTTAGAGACATCTGACTAATTTGCAAAGTTAAAATGTTAATTATTAAATAACATCAAGCACTCTTAACTCCTTAAATTCCATGGGGTAACATACTTAAATGTTATTGATGTCTTTATAGATTGCTGAATTAAAAGGGTTTAAATTTGCTTTGTGTCATCACTAAAAACAAGGTAACTAAGAGTTAAGTCCTAACAGGTACAGTTATATATTATAAAAAAGGCTCCAAAAGTTTCAACTGTGTTCCAATTAGAGTACTATAAACAACATTATATTTAATCTTATTAAAATGGAGTAATTTATCTAAATTCAGAAATTTCATAAGAGTTGTTCTAAGATGCAAACAAGGGGTCAACAGATAGGAAAGAGAAAATAAAAGGTTCTAAATATGGAAATACACTTAGTGAAGAGCAAAATTTTTCTGGGTAAGAAAATGCTTATGTGGTAAACATGAGGGTCTAAGTAAGTGCTAAGACAGTCTGTGTGTAAGTAAAGGGCAACTTTCAACAAGTTTGTGTGTAACTACGTTGGTTATATGTGTGTGAGACAATCAGTTAAAACTACTTAAGATTTTTCCTAAAGTCAAATACTAATGTACTGATATAAACCAAAGTTTAACCTACATGTTAAAATGACAAGGCTTTCTTAGGAACACTAATTTACTCTCAACATCATGTCTGTTAAATTTTATTCTTTAGAAAAATAACTCTTCAAAATTGGAGTTTATACAATTATGGTTAAACAAAGGCTGTTAGAGAATTATACTACATTACAGAGTCTAAAGTTTTCTTTAAAAACTAAATTTAGATAATATAAAGGTATCAATGTATTGGAATGGTCATTATTTCTCTAATAATTGTGTTCATTTCATCAAGGTATACAAGTCTTTAAAGCAGAAATTTATCAAGCTGCTATTCTCAACAATAAACTTGTCTGTAATGGTAATTTTAAACTTATAAAGTGTAAATTTTATTGGGGATTTGTTTCTATAATTTAAGGCTCTATTACAGGACCTTTTATTAGTAGGCTTTATGTAAAATTTGTTACTTTTTATACTGAGATAAAAAAAATTTAATGAAGTGTATTACTAAAGGTGAGAATCTAATTTGTTTAAAGGTTAATATTGTGAAACATAAAAAAAACATTTTGCCAGTTTGCCACACAAAAGGAATGTTAAATGCTCTCACCCTTTCTTTGATTCATGTTTTGGATATAATGCTAAATTGTGTTGACTAATGCTCATATAGACTCAGAAAACAACATAAGTAAACTTAAAATGATACTTAAGGAAGCCAAAGATCAACATCAGAAATAGAACACTTAAGAATTGTGAGGGGCCACGCCTTACCTCAAATAAGGCTCTGCCTCCCACCTTTCTGCATGTTAGAGTGGGTCCAAAATGAGTCAGATGTCAGCTTATTTAAAGTTATAGTCAAAGGATTTGTTCTTGTTGTGGAATTACTGTGACCTCAAACAGGATATAATATACAGCTAAAATGTTCAGCAAAAATTCAAGATAGCTATTATACAAGCTGAATGTATTTTTACTCTTGCTAATTTCATTTTGTAAAACTGTTACCTGTTAGTTTTGCAGAGGTAATGTTTCAAGAACACACAACCTAGGTACTGTGTGATAATAAGCCATCTCCTACAGAATAGAGAGTATATAAAGATAACTTCCAGTACTGATACAGACTCCACTTAAAGAAAAGGTTAATAACTGTAAAGATATCAATATTGAATTTCAAGCCCAGTACTCTTTTGACTGGTGAGGCTGAATTGCTGGATGGTTAAGATCAAACTTAGAGATTCAGATTAAATACAGAGGCCAAGAAAAACCAATATTTGGTTCTTGCCCTCAGAGTCATCCTGAATCCAGGGAACAATAGGACTTCCCTAAGGAGTTTTGCAACTCTGAGTCACACCACCTCCCGATCAGGGAAATTGATGTGACCACTGGAGGATGAAAAGCCAATCAGTGCACATGCTGCAAAGGATGGTCATTGGGAAAAGGAAACAACCCTGATGCTTCCAAGGTAAGCCATCTCATCAAGGAGACCCTACCTAGCAAATGGCACTGAAGGAGCTAAGAAGATGCTCTCAAGTCCCTCACCAGGGACCCCTGTGGGAACTAAGCTGATTCTTAACAAGACAGGAACAAATCAATTGGACCACCTTGATCTTAAACATCTAGCAAAATAGTTAAAACCAAAACATAGTCATTTGGGGGCATTTAAAAGAAACAATAGTTAAATGTAATTTAATAATACACTTGTGTTAGCCCACTAGAATAAAGAATGGAGGGTACAAAAGAGATTTTTAGGCAAATGTACCTGATAACTATCAAGAGAAACTGCCAGAGTCGAAAATTTTTAGTCAGTTTAAGGCCTACAGATCTTTCTAAGCCACAGAGGTAGGCTTAATTTATGTTTGCTAGTTTATCTAGCCCTAAGTAAAAGAATATAGAGATATCTACCAAAAACAGGCCATACCAATAAAAGGATATTTTATGAAATCAGATGACAGTAAGTAGCTTAGTTATATTTTCTGGGGACATCAATGACAGTAAGAGTTAAATGTGCTGTTTACATTCCTGATAACCTGGACAATGTTAAGGTTCCCACAGGAAGGCCTGGTCCTCTCCAGCCTTTGTTAGGCCTTGTTAAGGGAATAATTTATCAGTTCTTTCACCTCATGGTAATAGATTTTTGACTTCTGTCATCTTCATGATATTCATTGTCATGTTCCAGATACCACAACATTAATATTGCATTAATCTCATTTCAGTACTCATGTCTTTTTGTTCTTCTCTCATAGAAGCACCCATACCCAATGACTTTACAACATGCTCTTCCACAACCAGACTTCTACCATGAATCCCTCAGTTGACACAGTTTCTAAAATGGAACACCTTACTGCTTACCCCATGCTGCCCACTTCCTGCTGGAAGTGGCCAGAGTGGTCATTGCCCCCTTTCCTCACAGCAGTAAAGAGTTCCTAAAGCAAAAAGGGGGAATGAAGCCAGAATTGGGGATAGGCAGTTAGTGTAAAAATAGGGGATCAAGTCAAATGGAGGAAATGGAGGCCATGAAAGTCATCTCCCTCTGGTAGTTGGAGACTGCTTGGAAGACTGCAATATCAAGCATCTGCAGTGCCCATTCATTACCAGGTTCACCTGGCTGAGTCACTTTGGCCCTTAACCTGTCTATTCACTTCTCATGTATGCATCTCAACTGCAAAACTAGGTCTAATCACATTGGTAAGAAGGTGAGATTGGGGAAAGAACTGGAGAAAAAAAAGACAGTAATCTATAAAGGATGTAAGGTGCGCTCACTTCTTGGGACTTTAGAACATCAGTTGTGGTCCCCTTCTCCCTCCTGGTAGAGGTTTTTACCTTTAAAGAGAACCTGCTTAATATGTTAAATCCTACTGTAATGTTAGGATTAGCCTGCATACTCTTCCTTCTAGTAATTGCAGTTCTTAATGTTTTTGGTCCATTTTCAACAAGAGACTCACAAGGTTTCAGGTCAATGAGGTCCTCCTGAAGGAATCCCTTGTCCAAATTTAAAAAATAGGGGAAATATTGGGAGAACTCCTAGTTCTTGACTCGCAGCAGTTAATATTTCAAGTGTGTAAACTTGCAGGGAGGAGCATTCTGCTTCTCTTACCTAGGAAAGTAAACGACTGCCCCAAGTTGACCTAGTGTCACCAAGGAAACCTGTATAGGAGCCTGGTAGTCTGATCCCCCATGGAACATTGTGATTGGGCAAGAAACTTATAAAGTGTATACCTGGTCCAACAATAAACAAGTTTGCAGGCTGCTCGTCACAAGCCTGCTTTCATCCAACTCCTGGAAACTGGGGGGTCATGACTCTATAGACCTTACCAGCACCTCAGTTAATCTGGCACCCCTACAGTGAATTCAAGTCAAAATTAATCAGAAGGTCATTGCATACTGCTTAAGAGAATTGTACATCAAGAACATGACATACTTAAATATATATGCCCCATAAAATGGAGTATCTATATGCATCAAACAAACCCTTCTCAATTTCAAGAATAAAGTAGACCATGACACAATAATACTGGGTGACTTTAACACACTTCTATCACCACTGTATACATCCTCCAAGCAAAAACTATATAAGCTACAGAACTAAAAAGTGCAATGAATAGTTTACACTTAACAGACATATGTGGAATACTTCATCCACCAATGACTGAATATGCATTCTTCTAAGCATCACACAGATCCTGCTCCAAAATGGACTATATCTTAGTCCACAAATCAAAACTTATTTTAGCCAATCCAACAAAATAGAGAAAATATACCTAGCTTTCTATCACATGATAATGGAATTATATTAGAAATCAATTAAAAAATAAAATAGAAGCAACTAAATGATAAACAATATGCTATTGAGTGACAAATGGATAGGAAAACACATAAGGAATGAAGTTAAAAATACTTTGAAGTAAATGAGAACAATGACAAAACATCAAACTCTCTGGGACATCAAAAACTCAAAGCCCTAGTAAAATATAAACAAATCAACACCAAAAGCAGAAGACAGGAAATAATTAATATCAGAGCTGTAATCAATGAAATTGAAATAAAAATTTTAATAATTCATAAAACAAGTTGGTTCTAGGAAATGAATAAAATTCATAAACCACCGGCCAAGTTAATAAAAAGAATGTGAACAAATACTCAAATAACTAAAATTTCATGGTGGAAAAGGAAACACAGACATCACTAAAATACAGAGAATAATCAGATGCTATTTTGAAAATATATACTAAATAAATTTTTACTAATAAAATAGGACATCATGAAGACATTGACAAATTTCTAGAGACATAAGACCTATCCAAATTGAATCAGGAGGATAAAAAAATTTAAACAGATAAATACTAAGCAATGAAATTGAGGGTGCCATCAGAATCCTACAATCAAAACAAAGCTAGGACCAGAAGAATTCTCACTGAGTTCTATCATACTTTCAAAGAGGAATTTACACCAATATTCCTCAAATTATTCCATGAAATAGAAAAGTATGCAATCTTTCCAATCTCATTTTATGAAGCTAGTATCACCCTGATGCAAAAACCAGAAAGACACATCATGAAAAGAAAACTTCAGAGCAATATCCCTGATGGACATAGATGTAAAAATTCTTAATAAAATATTGACAGATCACATAATAAAAACATACTTAAAACTATATTTTAGTTTATTATGGGGTTCATCACAAGGATGCAAGCTTTATTCAGCATGTGGAAATCAATAAAAGTAACACACCACATCAGTAGACTAAAAGAAAAAATTCACATGATTATCTCAATAGATGCAGAAATAGCAATGGGCAATTCACAGCATCCACTCATGTTCAAAACAACAGAAACACTAGGGGTAGTAGGAACACACCCCCAAATTGTAAAACCTATATATGCTAAATCCAAGACCAACATCATTCTCAATGAAGAAAAGTCAAAAGCATTCCCTCTAAAAACTGGAACAAGACAGGGATACATTCTTTTTCAATTTCTATTCAACATCAACCTTGAACCTTTAACCAGAGCAATTAGACAAAAAAAAAAGCAATTACACAAACATGAATAGGAAAATAACTTGAACTATTCCTATTTGCCAATGTCATAATTATATATTTAGAAGACTAAAAAACTCTACTAAAATTTTCTAGAACTCATAAATTAATTGAGAAAAGAAGCATGATATAAAATCAACACCACCAATAAGTTGTTTTCCTGCATACCAATGACATATCAACTGAAAGAGAAATCAGGAAAACTATCCCCTTCACAATAGTCTCAAAAAAAAATTAAATACTCTGGAATGACTCTAACAAAAGATGTAAAAGGCCTCTACGGCGAAACTATAGAACAGTAAAGAAAGGCATTGAAGATCTCAGATAATGGAAAGACCTCTCATGCTCTTAAATGGATGGAATCTAAGTTGTCAAAATGGCCATACTACCAAAAACACTATGCAGATTTAATGCAATTTCTAATAAAAAAAATCACAATGATGTTCTTCATAAAACTAGAAAAAGCAATCATGAATTTCATTTGGAAAAATAAGAGACCCAGAGTAACTGAAGCAATCCATAGTGAGAAAAATGATGCAGGAGGCATCACAATGCAAGTCCTTAAATTACACTACAGAGCTATAGTAACAAAACAGCATGGTATTCACACCAAAACAGACATGAAGACCAATGGTACACAACAGAAGACATAAAGACACACTGGCATAAGTACAGTTATAGGATACCAGAGAAAGGTGTCATAAACATACATTGGAGAAAAGGTAGCAAATTCAACTACAGTACTGGAAAACTGGAAATCCATATGCAGCAAAATGAAATACAATCCCTCTCTCTCACCCTGCACAAAACTCAACTCAAAGAGAATGAAGGACCTGGGCATTAAATAAAATACCCTGCACCTCTCAGAAGAAAATGTAGGGCCAATGCTCCATCATGTTGGCTTAGGAACTAAGGGCTACAACAAGAATCCTAAAGAACAGGAAGTAAAATCAAGAATCAATAAGTAGTATGGTAAAAACTGAAAAGCTTCAACACATCAAAGAAAACCATCACCAATGTGAAGTGAAAACCTAAAGAACGGGAGAACGCCTTTACCACCTGCACCTCAGTTATAGCATTAATCTCCAGGATTATAAAGAACTCAAAAACCATAACACCAAAAATCAAACAAGCCAATTAATAAATGGGCAAAGGAATTGAACAGGCTCATCACAGAAGAAGAAATATGAATAGTCAACAAATACATGAAAAAAATGTTCAACATCTCTAGCAATTGGAGAATTGCAAATTAAAACTACAGTGATAGTTCATCTCATTCCAGTCAGAATGGGAATTATCAAGAATACAAGTGACTATAAATTTTGGCAAGGATTGGGGAGAAAGATACACTTGCACATTGCTGGTGGAACTGTAAGTTGTGGCAACCGCTTTGGAGAGTAATATATAGAATCCTCAGAAAACTTTGAATGAAACCACCATTTGACCCAGTTATCCCACTTATCAGTCTGTACCAAGGAGTTTAATCTGTATACTACACTGACAGCCACATCAAACTGTGTATGAGCTCAATTCACAATAGACAAGGTATGGAATCAACCTAGGTGTCCATCAATGGATGAATGGCAAAGAAAATCTTGTATATAGATAAATGAAATATTACTGAGTCATAAAGAAGAATGAAATTATGGCACTTGCTGGTAAATTGATGCAATGGGAGAATATCATGCTAAGAGAAGTAAGCCAGTTCCACGAAACCTGAAGGTCAAATGTACTCTCTGATATGTGGAAACTAATCCAAAATAAGTGGGGCAAGAATAAAAAGAATAAAGTTTAGTGAAGTAGACAAATAAGAATGAAAAGAATGGAGGAGAGGAGGGATAGAGAAAATCAGCAGAATAAATCCGACTTAAATTTTCTATGTACTTATATGGATATACATCAGTGAATCTTACCATGATGTTCATGCACAAGACACTAATTTAAAAATAAACTTAACTAAATGGCAAAAAAAAAAAAAAAAAAAAAAAAAAACAGTAGAGAAGAAAGGAAAGAGAGGGAGGGAGGGGACAAGGAGAAGGAGAAGTACTTGGGACTGAATTATAAAAAATTATACCCCATGCTTTTCAAATTGTGTCTACATGAATCCTACTGTCTGTCATATATAACTAAAAAGAACAAATAAGAATTTGAAAATAATTTGGTGTAGCATAATAAAAATAGCAAAATAATATGATTCTCTCAAAAATCACAGAAATATCATTGTACAAAATTCAGTACCCTTCTTGATTAAAAACTCAACAAATTACACATGCAGTGATTTACATTAATGCCATTATGGCATGATTAAAAGGTTCATGGCAAATGCCATGCTCGCATGGAAATTTTAAAGCTCTTTCTCTAAGAAGTGTAAAAATGTAACCTCAACTCACAATAGTCAAATTGCAGAATCAACTGCCTTGCCCAAGGAGGGCAATTAAATATAATCATTAAATATAATGTACTATATGCACAGTGGAACTTCACTCTGCCAAAAAGAAGAATGAAATTATATTATTTACTGGTAAATGGATGAAGTCAGACAGAATCATACTAAGTAAAAAGTCAGACACAGAAAGTCAAAGAGTGAATGTTTTCTCTCATAGTTAGAGAGAAATAGAGATTTTTTAAAATGGGGAATTCCATGAACTTAGAAGGAAGAAGAGTATAGCAGAGGAAGGAGATTGATGGGAGGGAGGAGCTATGGGGAAAAGGAGAACTTCAGAATGCAATTGACCAAATTATGCCATGTGCATATATGAATATATCACATTATACTATACATTAATGCATATCTATAAAACTCCAATTAAAAAATAAATAATTAGAAGAAAGATAGATAAAGCAGAGAAAGGAAGCAGGGCAAGGGACAAGGGAAGGGAAATCAGAGGTCCTGGGAATTGAAATTTGAGCAATTCATATTATAAACATGTGTGAATGTGTTACAGTTAACTCCACTGTCATGTGTAACTATAACATACTAATAAAACATTTAAAATAAAAAAAATAAATAATAGCAAGCTAGGTTTATTGGCACATGCATGTAATCCCAGCTACTCAAGAGGCTGAGGCAGGAGGATTGAAAGTTTGATGGCAGCCTACGCAATTTAGTGAGACCCTCTCATAAAAGCTCAAAAAAAATTTTTAACAGGTGGGGATAGGGTTAGGGTTAGCGCACTTGCCAAACACACACAAAGCCCTCAGTTTACTTGCCATTACTGCAGAAAGGAGTAAATAAAGAGGAAAAGAAAGAAGGAAGAAAGAAGAAAAGGAAAGAAAAAAAGAAAGAGCAAAAACTTTCCAAGCCTTGGGAAAAGTTTTAAATATCCAGGTACAGAAAGATTTAAGATCGCCAGTAAGATTCACCCCAGACAAGATCACCACAAGAAATACAAACTGTCAACAATCAAGTACAAAACGAACATGCTCCAGGATAGTCTATATGTTAGAATCCAAAATGAGTCAGTAAAATTAGAGACAAAGTCCTATCCAATATCTTCTCTGACCCCAAAGGTATGAAACTAGAAATTGATAACAGGAAGAACTTCAGGAAAATCACCAATATGGGGAAATTAATCATCATTCTCCTATACAAACAGTAGGACAAAGAAGAATTTACAGGAGAATTTCTAAATATTGTGAAACAATTTGAAATGGAAACACTGCACAACAAAATGAACAGAACACAGAAAAAGCAGTTAAGAGGAAGGTTTATCATAATGATTACCTGTATCGAAAAAGAGAGAGAGAGAGAGAGAAATCTCCCAAATAAGCACCCTGATATTACCTCTCACAGGATAGAGAAAGAACAGACTATTATCATCAGGGTGTCCAAATGTGGTCCAGATCCTTGGAGTCCTTGATCAAGACATACACAAGTAACAGGCAGAGTACAGAGTTGTTGAAGGTGAAGGTGGAACTAGCCCTCAGATAGGTAGAGCAGTGTGGACCAAAAAGAGAGAGAAGCTCAAATCCCCAATCACTGGAAATTGGTGTCTTATACATTGAGCTAGGACATGTTCTTTTCCCTGTGTGGACTTGACTGAAGACCTTACCCCACTTGCTCCAATTAGTAACGTTATGATCCCTGATTAGAATGTTGCCTGATTTTTCCCCCATTGATTATTTTAGACAAGCTGGTTATACTGCCCACTTGATCCCCATTGGTAACTTTGAAATAACACACCTCTGGTAGAACTTGTTGAGGTGAATAAGTCCTCAGTGGTTGGAGTTTTTATAGTAATGGGATTCACTGTATAGAGGGACAGGACTCCTGTACTTGTCATTCTCCAGTGACTATGCTTTTTGCTACTGGGGATTGAACCTAGGGGAGTTTGACCACTGAGCCACAACCCCAGCAGTTTTTATATATTATTTAGAGACAGGGTCTCACTGAGATGCTTAGGGCCTCACTAACTTGCTGACACTAACTTTAAACTTGCCATCCTCCTGTCTCAGCCTCCTGAGCTTCTGGGACTCAGCCACTTCTTTCTAAAACCCTGTCTCTGCCATCTTTGTGTTCCTGAACTCTTAGCTAACCTTTCCCCCTGAGACTTGATCCCCAAATTCTCTTTAGATGGCTGAGGGTCTGAAGGTCTCATCTTATATCTGCTTCAGGCTGACAATGGATTGTTGTCCCTCACTATTTGATATTCACAGAACTCTTGCCCTATGGATCAGATGAGATAGTGGAGTGTCAGGGTCCATTTGTGGGATTGGTTTTTAGGTTGATGGCCTAGATTGTTATGGTTTTCTATGAGGTGAGACATGGACACTCAACTGCATTCAGCATCAAGGGAGTAGAGAGGCCCATGGCAGCAGCTGAGGTATACATAGGGCTGTGATCATGCTAGAACAACCAAGCACCATTTTCTTGAATTAAATCAATACAAAGCAATTAGTTTTAATGGGCAGCCTTAGAAAACCTTGAATACAGCAACTCACTAAACTGAAAAATGGAGTTCAAGAAGGCATTGGTTTGTGAATGGAAGCCATTTAAGACTTTAGAAACATTAGCAGAGTTGTTAGAACCATTTACACAACATTTAGTTTTTATACTGTCTTAGATGTCCCCTGAGTTCTAGTTAAGATATCTAATGCCATCTGAGTTTTGTAAAATATGTTTCTATTGGCATTACCTCTGGTAATGAGACCCCTTTATTTCTGTCACTTAGGGTTTTCTAGGTAAAGTTAGTTGTTTTTTATGTGCCACATTGCATCTAGAAGACCAATATGATGGACAAATAGCAGGACTGGATAATCATAGTAGCAAGCACAGAAGCACAATTCAGGTCTGCCTATGTAAAAGGTTAGAAAGATTTTCAGGTCTCAAATTAACTCAAGAAATTCTTTTGGGAGGGTTTTCAAGATGGCGGGCTAGAGGGCAGCTGCATTTCATGTTGATCCAGGACGCAGGATTCAAAAGAGGAGATAGTGAAAGACTTGGGACCAACTCAAAGACACAAGGTGAGTCTCTCCCATTGGGGAGGCATCCCAGATGTGGCAGTACCCCGGAACGCAGGGAACTTTGTGAAGTAGAGTTGCCTGGCGAGACGCCCCTCCCCCCACTGGAGTGGCAAACAGGGACCACTGGGATCATCGTAGAGGAGGCGGCTCAGCACAGCGCTTGGACTCGGAGCAACCACTGGGGCTCCGGGCGGCTGCCTGAGAGGAGCTGCATGGCGAGCTGTTTGGACTCAGAGTGACCACTTCTGAACACCCGGGGGGTTGCCTGGAGGAAGAGGAGAAGCGCGGCATGTCGCTTGGTCTAGGAGTGACTGCATCAGAGCTACAGGTGGCTGCCTGAGGAGGAGCTGCGTGGCAAGCTGTTTGGACTCAGAATGACCATTTCTGAACACCCCAGGGGGTTGCCCAGAGGAAGAGGAGAAGTGCGGCGGGTCGCTTGGTTTAGGAGTGACTGCATCAGAGCCACAGGCGGTTGCCAGAGGAGGAGGAGAGTGGTGAGTTGTCTGGACTCAAAGCAACCGCTCCTGAACACCGGTGGCCAGCCTGGAGGAGGAGTGCGATGGGTCCCTTGGTCGCTGAGTGACCGCTCCTAAACACCCCAAGGAGGAGGAGGAACAGGGTGGGTCACTTGGACTCGGAGTGACTGTGTAGGGCTACGGGAGGTTGGCAGGAGAAGGAGACACAAAGTGAGTTGCTTGGACTCCTAGTGACCGCGTCGGAACACCGGGCTGCTGTCATCTCGGAGCTATTATATGGGGCTCCAGGTGGCGGCTCAAAGGAGGGGCCGCATAGCCAGGCGATTAGGTGCAGAGAAGGGTCCCAGGACATAGGAGGCTTCTTGCTGAAAGAGCCTCACAGAGACATGCCTAGGGGTGGAGCAAAGTTTCCAGGACTGCGGGCAGATTCTCTGAGGAGAGACAGCCTAAGGAGACTTGGCTGCGAAGGGTGAGGCTCCCAGGCCCAAGAGGTACATCTGGGCCCCTGGGAACGTTTCAGAGGAAGACAGCACAGGTGAGGCAGTAGTTGTAGATTGAGGGGAACCTCTAGAAGGGGAACTGACCAGCGAGACCTCCTCACCGGGTGAGTCTTCCCCGCCAGGTGATGTCTTACCACAAGGTCGGTAAAACCAGAGACAAAGGCACAAACAGGCATTGCCTCAGCCCACAGCCTAGTTCCCCTTTGGATGACCATTGGTCAACAAGTGGAGGCACCTCTGTCTACTATCAGGGAATATACCCCACCTGAGTGTCACCAACCTTAGAGAGGCAGCTTCCTTGTGGAGCACTTCATTACCAACTTCCTCCAAGACTGCAGGCTACTGAAGGATAAGAGGGGATACACTAGCAATCTTCAGGGACATTATAAGTCAATAGAGGAAATCTGCAATATCTTAATGACCCACTGATTCCTAAACAATATGGGAAAACAAGGGAAGAAAATGCCGCAAACAAATATAGATGTTACATCAATAAAATCCAACAACAGCATGGCAGAAGAAAGGACAGAAAGGGAGTTCAGAATGTACATAATTAAAATGATCAGGGAAGCAAATGATGAGATGAAAGAGCAAATGCAGGCACTGAATGATGAGATGACAGAGCAAATGCAGGCATTGAATGATAGCACCAATTGACAGTTAAAAGAGCAAATACGGGAAGCAAAAGATCATTTCAATAAAGAGTTAGAGATATCGAAAAAAAACCAAACAAATCCTTGAAATGAAGGAAACAATAAACCAAATTAAAATTCCATAGAAAGCATAACCAATAGGATAGAACACCTGGAAGACAGAACCTTAGATATTGAAGAAAAAATATTTAACCTTGAAAACAAAGTTGACCAAACAGAGAAGATGGTAAGAAATCATGAACAGAATCTCCAAGAACTACGGGATATCATGAAAGGCCAAATTTGAGAATTATTGGGATTGAGGAAGGCTTAGAGAAACAAACCTAAGAAATGAGCAATCTATTCAATGAAATAATATCAGAAAATTTTCCAAATCTGAAGAATGAAATGGAAAATCAAGTTCAAGGGCCTAATAGGACTCCAAATACACAAAATTACAACAGATCCACACCAAGGCACATTATAATGAAAATACCTAACATACAAAATAAAGACAGAATTTTAATGGGTGTGAGAGAAAAGAACCAAATTACATTCAGGGAGAAACCAATATGGATATCAGCAGATTTTTCAATCCAGGCCCTAAAAGCTAGAAGGGCCTGGAACAACATTTTTCAAGCTCTGAAAGAAAATGGATGTCAACCAAGAATCTTATACCCAGCAAAACTTACGTTTAAATTTCACAATGAAATAAAATCATTCCATGATAAACAAAAGCTAAAAGTATTTACAAAAAGAAAGCCAGAATTACAGGACATTCTCAGCAAAGTGTTCCATGAGGAAGATATAGAAAACAAAGAAGCAAATCAGCAAAGGGAGGAATTAGCCTAAAGGAACTGTCAAATGAAGGAGGAACCGAGTTGTGTTAAAAAAATAAAATTTAAAAAATGAATCAAATGACCGGGAATACAAAAACATATCTCCATAATAACCCTGAATGTTACTGGCCTGAATTCATCAATCAAAAGACATAGACTGGCAGATTGGACTAAAAAGAAAGATTCAACAATGTTGTCTGCAAGAGACTGACGTCATAGAAAGAGATAACCATAGACTAAAGATGAAAGGATGGAAAAGACATACCATGCACATGGACTCAGCAAAAAAGCTGGAATATCCATCCTCATTTTAGATAATGTGGACTTCAAGCCAAAGTTAGTCAGAAGGGATAAAGAAGGACATTTCATACTGCTTAAGGGAAGCATAAATCAGCAAGATATAACAATCATAAATATCTATGCCACAAACAGTGGCTCATCCATGTATGTCAAACAAATTCTTCTCAATTTTAGAAACCAAACAGACCATAACACAATAATATTAGGTGATTTTAACATGCCTCACTCACCACTTGACAGATCTTCTAGACAAAAATTGAACAAAGAAACCATAGATCTCAATAACACAATCAATAATTTAGACTTAACAGACAGTTATAGAATATATCATCCAACCAAGAGCGAATACACTTTCTTCTCAGCAGCACATGGATCCTTCTCTAAAATAGACCATATATTATGCCACAAAGCTAATGTTAGCAAATACAAGAAGATAGAGACACTACCTTGTATTCTACCAGATCATAGTGGATTGAGGTTAGAAATAAATGAAAGAATAAATAACAGAAACTACTCCAACACCTGGAGATTGAGCAATATGCTATTATATGATGAATGGATAACAGAAAATATTAGGAAAAAGATTAAAAAAATTCTGGAGGTAAATGAGAACAAAGAAATATATCAAAATCTCCGGGACACTATGAAAGCAGTACTTAGAGGAAAATTTATTTCATGGAGCACATTAAATAAAAGAAGTAAAACTCAACAAATAAATGACCTAACACTACAGCTCAAAGCCCTAGAAAAAGAAAAACAGACCAACACCAAGAGTAGTAGAAGACAGGAAATAGTTAAATTCAGAGCTGAAATCAACGAAATTGAAACAAAAGAAACAATACAAAAAATTGACAAAATAAATAGTTGGTTCTTTGAAAAAATAAACAAAATTGATAAACCTTTAGCCACACTAACAAAGAGAAGATGAGAGAAAACCCAAATCACTAAAGTTTGGAATGAACTAGGAAATATCACAACAGACACGACTGAAATACAAAACAATTAGAAGCTAATTTAAAAATCTATACTGCAACAAAATAGAAAATTTCGAAGACATCAACAGGTTTCTAGAGACATATGAATTGCCTAAACTGCACGAGGAGGACATTCACAATTTAAATAGATTAATTTCAAGTAATGAAATAGAAGAAGTCATCAAAAGCCTACCAACAAAGAAAAGTCCAGGACCAGATGGGTTCTCAGCTGAGTTCTATAAAACCTTAGAGAAGAGCTCATTCCAATATTCTCAAAGAAATCCATAAAATAGAAGAGGAGGGAACCTTCCCAAACTCATTCTATAAAGCCAATATCACCATAATTCCTAAACAAGACAGAGACACATCGAGGAAAGAAAATCTCAGACCAATATCCTTAATGAACATCGATGCAAATATTCTCAACAAAATTTTAGCAAATCGCATACAAAAACATATTAAAATGATACTGCAGCATGATCAAGTGGGTTTCATCTCAGGGATGCAAAGTTGGTTCAACATCAGGAAATCAATAAATGTAATTCACCATATCAATAGACTTAAATTCAAGAATCACATGATTATTTCAATAGATGCAGAAAAAGCATTTGATAAAATACAGCACTCCTTCATGCTCAAAACACGAGAAAAAATAGGGATAGTGGGAACATTCCTTAACATTGTAAAGGCCATCTATGCTAAGCCCAGGGCTAATATCATTCTAAATGGTGAAAAACTGAAAGCACTCCCCCTGAAAAATGGAACAAGTCACGGATGCCCTCTTTCACCACTTCTATTAAATATCATCCTTGAAACTCTATCCAGAGCAATTAGACAGACCAAAGAAATTAAAGGGATACGAATAGGAAAAGAAGAACTCAAACTATCCCTATTTGCTGATGATATCATTATATACTTAGAGGAACCAGGAAATTCCCCCAGAAAACTTGTAGATATCATAAGTGAATTCAGTAACGTAGTGGGTTATAAGATCAATGCACATAAATCTAATGCGTTTTTATACATGTGATGAATCTTCAGAAAGAGAAATTAGGAAATATACCCCATTCACCATAGTATTTAAAAAAAATACTCAATCTCACAAAAAGGTGAAAGACCTCTACAATGAGAACTACAGAACACTAAAGAAAGAAATTAAAGAAAACCTCAGAAGATGGAAAGATCTCCCATTTTCTTGGAAAAGAAGAATTAATATTGTACAAAATGGCCATACTACCAAAAATGCTATACAGATTCATTGCAATTCCAATTAAAATTCCAATGATATACCTTACAGAAATAGAGCAAGCAATCATGAAATTCATCTGGAAGAATAAGAAAACCAGAATAGTTAAAGCAATCCTTGGCAGAAATAGTGAAGCAGGGGGTATCGCAATACCAGATCTTCAACTCTACTACAAGGCAATAGTAACAAAAACAGCATGCTATTGGTACCAAAATAGAAAGGTAGATCAATGGTACTGAACAGAGGACACGAACACAAACCCAAATAAATACAATTTTCTCATACTAGACAAAGGGGCCAAAAATATGCAATGGAGAAATGATAGCCTCTTCAACAAATTGTGCTGGGAGAATTGAAAATCCATATGCAACAGAAGGAAACTAAAACCATATCTCTCACCATGCATGAAATGAAACTCAAAATGGATTAAGGATCTGGAATAAGACCAGAGACCTTGCATCTTATAGAAGAAAAAGTAGGTCCAGAGCTTCAACATGTCGGCTTAGGACCAGACTTCCTCAACAGGACTCCCATAGCACAAGAAATAGAAGCAAGAATCAATAACTGGGACAGATTCAAACTAAAAAGGTTTCTCTCAGCAATGGAAACTATCAGCAATGCAAAGAAAGAGCCTACAGAGTGGGAGAAAATCTTTGCCAATCATACTTCAGATAAAGCACTAATCTCCAGAATCTATAAAGAACTCAAAAAACTCTACACCAAGAATGCAAATAATCCAATCGACAAATGGGCTAAGGAAATGAATAGACACTTCACAGAACAAAATCTACAAGCAATCAACAAACATATGAAAAATTGTTCAACATCTCTAGTAATAAGAGAAACGCAAATCAAAACCACCCTAAGATTCCATCTCACCCCAATTAGAATGGCGATTATCAAGAATATAAGCAACAACATGTGTTGGCGAGGATGTGGGGAGAAAGGTACACTCATACATTTCTGGTGGGGCTGCAAATTAGTGCAGCCACTCTGGAAAGCAGTGTGGAGATTCCTTAGAAAATTCGGAATGGAACCACCATTTGACCCAGCTATCCCACTCCTTGGCCTATACCCAAAGGACTTAAAATCAGCATACTACAGAGATACAGCCACATCAATGTTCATAGCTGCTCAGTTCACAATAGCCAGATTGTGGAACCAACCTAGATGTCCTTCAATTGATGAATGGATAAAGAAACTGTGGTATATATATGCAATGCAATATTACTCAGTCATAACGAATGATAAAATTATGGCATTTGCAGGCAAATGGATGAAATTGGAGAATATCATGCTAAGTGAGATAAACCAATCTCAAGAAACCAAAGGACAAATGATATCGCTAATAAATGGATGATGATACATATTGGGGGGTGGGAGGGGTTAGTTTTAGGGTTAGAGTTAGGGTTAGGGAGAGGAGCAAGAATAGAGGAAGGAATGACTGTATAGAGAGGAAAGAGGGGTGGGAGGAGTTGGGGCGAGGGGGAAAATAACAGAATGTATCAAACAACATTACCCTATGTAAATTTATGAGTACACAAATGGTATGCCTTTACACCATGTACAAACAGAGAAGCAACATGTACCCCATTTGTTTACAATAAAAAAAAAGAAAAAAAAAAGAAATTCTTTTGACTCTGACAGTCCATTTTGTTGTTTATCTGGCACTCCTGACTAAGATATCTTTCTTTCTTACCCTCCAGCTTTGTTTAAATTTTGGTGGGTCTCACATGAGTTTACATCTTAAATTGCATTGAAAGAACTATTGTCTTTCTTTTAATTTTAAAAATTTTTATATTATTCTTTTTAATTCTACATGACATTACAATATATTTAGACATTTCATATTTGCATAGAGTATAGTTTCCCTATTTGTGAAGGTACAAGATGTGGAGTTACACTGGTTGTATATTCACATATGAACATAGGAAAGTTATGTCCTATTCATTCTACTCCCTTTCCTATTTCCAACCCCCTTCCTTTTCCTTCATTCCCCTTTGTCTAATCCAGTGAACTTCTGTTCTTCCCTCTACCTACCCCACTACTTATTGTGATTTAGCATCCATATATCAGAGAGAACATTCAGCCTTGGGTTTTTTGGGATTGATTTATTTTACTTGATTTGATAGTCTCCAGTTCCATTCATTTAACAGAAAATGCTATAATTTCATTCTTCTTTATAGCTGAGAAATATTCCATGTGTACCTGTACCACAGTCTCTTCATCCATTCATTTCTTGAAGATCACCTAGGTTGATTCCATAGTTTATTTATTGTGAATTGAACTGCAGAAACATTAATGTGATTGTGTTCGTGTAGTATGCAAATTTTAAGTCCTTTGGGTAAAGAACCTAGGAGTTGGACAAATGGGTCAAATGTTGGTTCCATTCCAAATATTTGGTAGAATCTCCATACCACTTTCCAGAGGGTTGTACCAATTTCAAGTCCCACCAGCAATGTATGAGAGTACCTTTCTCTCTACATCCTCACCAATATTATTCCTGATGATTGCCATTCTGACTGGAGTGAGATAAAATCTCAGTGTATTTTAATTAGCATTTCTCTCTTTGCTAGAGATGTTGAACATCTTTTCATATACTGTTGATTGTATTTCTTCTTCTGTGAAATGTCTGCTCATTTTTTTTCCCATTTATTGATTTTGTTATTTGGAATTTTTTGTGTGTTAATTTTTTGAATTCTTTATATATCCTGGAGATTAATGCTCTCTCAGAGGTGCAGGTGGTAAACATCATCTCCCATTATATAGGCTCTCTCTTCACATTATCAATTGTTTCCTTTGCTGTGAAGAAGCATTTTAGTTTTAATCCATCCCACTTATTGATTTTTCATTTTACAACTTGCACTCTACGAGTCTTGATAAGGAAGTCAGTTCCTAAGCTGACATGGTGGAGATTTGGGGCTACTTTTTCTTCTCTTAGTCACAGACTCTCTGTTCTAGTGCCTACGTCCTTGATCCTCTTTGAGTTGATTTTCATACAGGGTGAGATATAGAAAGTTAATTTCCTTTTACTACATATGGATTATTAGTTTCCCAGCACCATTTGCTGAAGAGGCTATCATTTCTCCAATGTATGTTTTTTGCACCTTTGTGTAGGATGATATAACTCTATTTATGTGGGTTTGTCTTTTTTTCTTGTATTCTGTACTATTAGTCTACCTATCTGTTTTGGTGTCAAAACCATGCCAGTTTTCTTACTACAGCTCTGTAGTATAATTTAAGGTCTCATATTCTGATACCTCCTTCATTTCCTTGTTAAGGAATGCTTTTTCTATTCTCAGGCTCTTATTTTTCCAAATGCATTTTATTATTCCCTTTTCTATTTTTATGAAGACTGTCATTGGGATTTTAATAGTAATTGTGTTAAATTTGTATAATGCTTTTGGTAATATGATCATTATGACAATGTTAAATCTGCATATCCCTAGAGATGGGAGAACTTCCCATTTTCTAAGGTTTTCATCAATTTTTCACTTCAGCATTTTGTAGTATTTGTTACAGTCCTTTCGATTCTTTTTAGGTAGAAAAATATTTATTAAACTCTTCAATTATGTGTGCACAGCTTTCTTAAAAGATAACTTCTGTAATAAAAATATGTGTTTAGATGCTTTTAATGTATGTTTGTTTGTTTTTTTTTGCCTTCTCATGTGCTTCTTATTTTATTTTACTTTTTATTGTAAACAAATGGGATACATGTTGTTTCTCTGTTTGTACATGATGTAAAGGCATACCATTTGTGTAATCATAAATTTAAATAGGGTTTTGTTGTTTGATTCATTCTGTTATTTTTTCCCTTCCACCACACCCTTCCCATCCCTCTTTTCCCTCTATACAGTCCTTCCTTCCTCCAATCTTGCCCCCCTCCTTAACCCTAACTCTAACCCTAACACTAACGTCTCCCATCCCCCATTCTGTGTCATCATCAACTTATTAGCGATATCATTCATCCTTTGGTTTTTTGAGATTGGCTTATCTCACTTATCATGATATTCTCCAATTTCATCCATTTGCCTGAAAACGCCATAACTTTATCATTCTTTATGACTGAGTAATATTCCATTGTATTTATAGACCACAGTTTCTTTATTCATTCATCAATTGAAGGACATCTAGGTGGTTCCACAATCTGGCTATTGTGAACTGAGCAGCTATGAACATTAATGTGACTCTATCTTTGTAGTTTGCTGATTGTAAGTCCTTTGGGTATTGGCCAGGCAGTGGGTTTCCTAGGTCAAATGGTGATTCCATTCCAAGATTTCTAAGGAATCTCCACACTGCTTTCCAGAGTGGCTGCACTAATTTGCAGCCCCACCAGAAATGTATGAGTGTACCTTTTCCCCACATCATCGCCAACACATGTTGTTGCTTGTATTCTTGATAATCGCCATTCTAATTGGGGTGAGATGGAATCTTAGGGTGGTTTTGATTTGCGTTTCTCTTATTACTAGAGATGTTGAACATTTTTCCATATGTTTGTTGATTGCTTGTGGATCTTCTTCTGTGAAGTGTCTATTCATTTCCTTAGCCTATTTGTCGATTGGATTATTTGCATTCTTGGTGTAGAGTTCTTTGAGTTCTTTATAGATTCTGGAGATTAGTGCTTTATCTGAAGTATGATTGGCAAAGATTTTCTCCCACTCTGTAGACTCTTTCTTTGCATTGCTGATAGTTTCCTTTGCTGAGAGAAAACTTTTTAGTTTGAATCTATCCCAGTTATTGATTCTTGCTTCTATTTCTTGTGCTATGGGAGTCCTGTTGAGGAAGTCTGGTCCTAAGCCGACATGTTGAAGCTCTGGACCTACTTTTTCTTCTATAAGATGCAAGGTCTCTGGTCTTATTCCAGATCCTTAATCCATTTTGAGTTTCATTTCATGCATGGTGAGAGATATGGTTTTAGTTTCCTTCTGTTGCATATGGATTTTCAATTCTCCCAGCACAATTTGTTGAAGAGGCTATCATTTCTCCATTGCATATTTTTGGCCCCTTTGTCTAGTATGAGAAAATTGTATTTATTTGGGTTTGTGTTCGTGTCCTCTATTCTGTACCATTGACCCACCTTTCTATTTTGGTACCAATACCATGCCGTTTTTGTTACTATTGCTTTGTAGTAGAGTTGAAGATCTGCTATTGCAATACCCCCTGCTTCATTCTTTCTGCTAAGGATTGCTTTAACTATTCTGGTTTTCTTATTCTTCCAGATGAATTTCATGATTGCTTGCTCTATTTCTGTAAGGTATGTCATTTGGAATTTAACTGGAATTGCATTGAATCTGTATAACTCTTTCGGTAGTATGGCCATTTTGACAATATTAATTCTGCCTATCCAAGAACATGGGAGATCTTTCCATCTTCTAAGGTTTTCTTTAATTTCTTTCTTTAGTGTTCTGTAGTTCTCATTGTAGAGTTCTTTCACCTCTTTTGTGACATTGAGTATTTTATTTTTTCAAATGCTATTGTGAATGGGTTTGATTTCCTAATTTCTCTTTCTAAGGATTCATCACATGTATAAAAACGCATTAGATTTATGTGCATTGATCTTATAGCCCGCTACGTTACTGAATTCACTTATGAGATCTACAAGTTTTCTGGTGGAATTTCCTGGTTCCTCTAAGTATGTAATGATATCATCAGCAAATAGGGATTGTTTGAGATCTTCTTTTCCTATTTGTATCCCTTTAATTTCTTTGATCTGTCTAATTGCTCTGGATAGAGTTTCAAGGACGATATTGAATAGAAGTGGTGAAAGAGGGCATTCCTGCTTTGTTCCAGTATTCAGGGGGGAGTGCTTTCAGTTTTTCACCATTTAGAATGATATTAGCCATGGGCTTAGCATAGATGGCCTTTACAATGTTAAGGAATGTTCCCACTATCCCTATTTTTTCTAGTGTTTTGAGCATGAAGGGGTGCTGTATTTTATCAAATGCTTTTTCTGCATCTATTGAAATAATCATGTGGTTCTTGAATTTAAGTCTATTAATATGGTGAATTACATTTATTGATTTCCTGATGTTGAACCAACCTTGCATCCCTGAGATGAAACCCACTTGATCATGCTGACTTTTTTTTTAATATGTTTTTGTATGCAATTTGCTAAAATTTTGTTTAGAATTTTTGCGTCGAAGTTCATTAAGGGTATTGGTCTGAAATTTTCTTTCCTCGATGTGTCTCTGTTTATCTGGTTTAGATATTATGGTGATATTGGCTTCATAGAATGAGTTTGGGAAGATTCCCTCCTCTTCTATTTTATGGATTACTTTGAGAATATTGGAATGTGCTCTTCTTTACAGGTTTTGTAGAACTCGGCTGAGAACCCATCTGGTCCTGGACTTTTCTTTGTTGGTAGGCTTTTGATGATTTCTACTATTTCATTACTTGAAATTCGTCTATTTAAATTGTGTATGTCCTCCTCGTTCAGTTTAGGCAATTCATGTGTCTCTAGAAACCTGTTGATGTCTTCGAATTTTTCTATTTTGTTGGAGTATAGATTTTCAAAATAGCTTCTAATTATGTTTAGTATTTCAATTGTGTCTGTTTTGATATTTCCTTGTTCATTCTTAATTTTAGTGATTTGGGTTTTCTCTCATCCTCTCTTTGTTAGTGTGGCTAAAGGTTTATCAATTTTTTTTCAAAGAACCAACTATTTATTTTGTCATTTTTTTGTATTCTTTCTTTTGTTTCAATTTCATTGATTTCACTTCTGAGTTTAACTATTTCCTGTCTTCTACTACTTTCGGTGTTGGTCAGTTCTTCTTTTTCTAGGGCTTTGAGCTGTAGTGTTAGGTCATTTATTTGTTGAGTTTCACTTCTTGTATTGAATGTGCTCCAGCAAATAAATTTTTCTCTAAGTACTCCTTTCATAGTGTCCCAGAGATTTTGATATGATATTTCTTTGTTCACATTTACCTCTAAGAATTTTTTAATTTCCTTCCTATTATCTTCTGTTATCCATTCATCATATAATAGCATATTCTTTAATCTCCAGGTGTTCGAGTAGTTTCTGTTTTTTACTCTTTCATTTATTTCTAACTTCAACCCATTATGATCTGATAGAATACAAGATAGTGTCTCTATCTTTCTGTATTTGCTAACATTAGCTTTGTGGCATAATATATGGTCTATTTTAGAGAAGGATCCATGTGCTGCTGAGAAGAAAGTGTATTCACTCTTGGTTGGATGGTATATTCTATAAATGTTCATTAAGTCTAAATTCTTGATTGTGTTATTGAGATCTATGGTTTCTTTGTTCAATTTTTGTTTGGAAGATCTGTCCAGTGGTGAGAGAGGCATGTTAAAATCACCTAGTATTATTGTGTTATGGTCTATTTGATTTCTGAAATGGAAAAGGATTTTTTTGATATACATGGATGACCCACTGTTTGGGACATAGATGTTTATGATTGTTATATCTTGCAGATTTATGCTTCCTTAAAGCATTATGAAATGTCCTTCTTTATCCCTTGTGACTAACTTTGGCTTCAAGTCCACATTATCTGAAATGGGGATGGATACTCCAGCTTTTTTGCTGTGTCCGTGTGCATGGTATGTTTTTCCAAATCCTTTCACATTTACTCTATGGGTATCTCTTCCTATGAGGTGAGTCTCTTGCTGGCAACATAATGTTGGATCATTCTTTTTAATCCAAACTTCCAGTCTAGGCTTTTGATTGATCAATTCATGCCATTAACATTCAGGGTTATTATTGAGATATGATTCGTATTCCCGTTCACTTGGTTCATTTTTAAAATTTTATTTTATTTTTTTTTATTTTTTTGACACAACTTGGTTCCTCCTTTATTTGACAGTTCCTTTAGGCTAATCCCTCCCTTTGATGTTTTGCTTCTTTGTTTTTTATCTCTTTCTCATGGAATATTTTGCTGAGAATGTTCTGTAATGCTGGCTTTCTTTTTGTAAATTCTTTTAGCTTTTGTTTATCATGGAATGATTTTATTTCATCGTCAAATTTGAAGGTAAGTTTTGCTGGGTATAATATTCTTGGGTGGCATCCGTTTTCTCTCAGAGCTTGAAAAATGTTTTTCCAGGCCCTTCTAGCTTTTAGGGTCTGGATTGAAAAATCTGCTGATATCTGTATTGGTTTCCCCCTGAATGTCATTTGGTTCTTTTCTCTCACACCCATTAAAATTCTGTCTTTATTTTGTATGTTAGGTATATTCATAATAATGTGCCTTGGTGTGGGTCTGTAGTAATTTTGTGTATTTGGAATCCTATAAGCCTCTTGAACTTATTTTTCATTTTATTCTTCAGATTTGGGAAATTTTCTGATTATTTCATTGAATAGATTGTTCATTCCTTTGGTTTGTTTCTCTAAGCCTTCCTCAATCCCAATAATTCTTAAATTTGGCCTTTTCATAATATCCCATAGTTCTTAGAGATTCAGTTCATGATTTCTTACCATATTCTCTGTTTGGTCAGCTTTGTTTTTGAGATTAAATATTTTGCTTTCAATGTCTGAGGTTCTGTCTTCCAGGTGTTTTATCCTATTGGTTTTGCTTTCTATGGAGTTCTTAATTTTGTTTATTGTTTCCTTCATATCAAGGATTTCTGTTTGGTTTTTTTTTTTTTTTCAATATCTCTAACTCTTTATTGAAATGATCTTTTGCTTCCTGTATTTGCTCTTTTAACTGTTTATTGGTGCGATCATTCAATGCTTCTTTGCTCTTTCACCTCATCATTCAATGCCTGCTTTTGCTCTTTCATCTCATCGTTTGCTTCCCTGATCATTTTAATTATGTACATTCTGAACTCTCTTTCTGTCATTTCTTCTGCCCTGCTGTCATTGGATTTTATTCATGTAACATCAAGATTTGTTTGGGGTATTTTCTTGTTTTTCGTATTGCTCAGAATCAGTGAACCACTAAGATATTGCACATTTCCTCTATTGACTTATAATGTCCCTGAAGATTGCTAGTATATCCCCTCTTAGCCTTCAGTAGCCTGAAGTGGTGGAGGAAGTTGATAATGTGGTGCTCCACAAGGAAGCTGACTCTCTAGGAGTGGTGGCCTTCAGGTGGTGGATATCCCTGCTAATAGGCAGAGGTGCCTCCACTTTTTGACCAATGGTCATCCAAAGGGGAACTAGGCTGCAGGCTGAGGCAATGCAGGTTTGTGCCTGTGTCTCTGATTTTACCGTCCTTGTGGGAAAACCTCACTCAGCAGGGAAGACTCACCTGGTGGGGAGGTCTCGCTGGTCACTTCCCCTCCTAGAGGTTCCCCTCAATCCACAACTACTGCCTGGGCTGGATTGCCTTCCTCTGCAAAGTTCCCAGGGGCTTGGACCTACCTCCTGGGCCTGGGAGCCTCACTCTTTGCAGATGAGGCTCCTTAGGCTGCCTCTTCAGAGAATTGGCCTGCAGTCCTGGAACCTTCGCTCTACCCCTCAGCTTGTCTCTGTGTGGCTCTTCCACCAAGAAGCCTCCTAGGTCCTGGGACCCTCCTCTGCACCTAATCACCTGGCTATGCGGCCCCTCCTCTGAGCAGCCACCTGGAGCCCTGTACAGTCACTCCAAGTTCCAGTGACCCACCGCATGCCTCTTCCTCTGGGAAGCCGCCAGGTGTTCCAGTGCAGTCGCTAGGAGTCCCAAGCAACTCACTGTGCGCCTCCTCCTCCTTCCAACCTCCCGTAGTCCTGGACAGTCACTCTGAGTCCAAGTTCCCGCTGTGCTCCTCCTCCTCCTCCTCTAGGCAGTCACCCAGGTGTTCAGGAGCAGTCGCTATGAGACCAAGTGACCCACCGCGCTCCTCCACCGGGCAGCCCCGCGGTGTTCAGGAGTGGTCACATTGAGTCCAAACAACTCACCACTCACCTCCTCCTCTGGGCAGCCGCCCGTACCCCTGATGCAGTCACTCTAAGTCCAAGCAACCCACTTGCTCCTCCTCCTCCTCCAAGCAGCCCCTGGGTGTTCAGGAGCAGTCACTCTGCGTCCAAAAAGCTCGATGCACAGCTCCTCCTTTACTCAGCCGCCTGTAGCCCTGATGCAGTCACTCCGAGTCCACGTTACGTGCTGGTCTCCTCCTCCACCTCTGGGCAGCCCCCCAGTGTTCAAGAGCGGTCACTCTAAGTCCAAATAGCTTGCAGCCAGCTCTTCCTCTCAGCAGCAGCCTGGAGCCCCAGTGGTTGCTCTGAGTCCAAGCACTTTGCTGAGTGGCCCCCTCTCCAATGCTCCCTGTTGTCCATGTTCTCTGCTCCAGCAGGGGAAGAGATGTCTCATTGGGCAACTCTGCTTCACAAAGTTCCCTGTATTCCAGGACTACCGCCCCATCCAGGACGCCTCCCCAACAGGAGAGACTCATCCAGTGGATTTGAGATGGTCCCAAGTCTCTCAATATGTCCTGTTTTGAATCCTGAGTCTTAGAGCAACATGAAATGCAGCCACACTCTAGTCTGCCATCTTGAAACCTTCCTGGGATGCTGTATTTTATCAAATGCTTTTCTGCATCTATCGAAATAATCATGTGATTCTTAACTTTAAGTCTGTTGATACCGTGAATGACATTTATTGATTTCTGCATGTTGAAGCAACCTTGCATACCTGGGATAAAACCCACTTGATAATGGTGCACTATTTTTTTAATATATCTTTGTATGCAATATGCTAAAATTTTGTTGAGAATTTTTCAATTAATGTTCATTAAGGATATTGGTCTGAAATTTTCTTTCCTCAATATGTCTCTGTCTGGTTTACGTGTCAGGGTGATATTGGCTTCATAGAATGAGTTTGGGAGGGTTCTCTCCTCTTCAATTTTATGGAATACTTTGAGGAGTTTTGGAATGAACTCTTCTCTAAAGGTTTTGTAGAACTCGACTGAGAACCCATCTCGTACCAGACTTTCCTTTGTTGGTAGGCTTTTGATGACATCTTCTATTTCATTCCTTGAAATTGATTCATTTAAGTTGGGTTTGTCCTCCTGGTTCAGATTAGGTAATTCATATGGGTCTAGAAACTCGTTGTTGTCTTTGAGGCTTTCTGTTTGTTTGGAGTACAGATTTTCAAAATAGCATGCAATTATGTTTTGTATTTCAATCGTGTCTGTTGTGATATTTCCTTGTTCATTCAGAATTTTAGTAATTTGAGTTTTCTCTCTCTTTCTATTTGTAAGTGGGGCTGAGGGTTTATGAATTTTGTTTACTTTTTCAAAGAACCAACTATTTATTTTGTCAATTTTTTGTATTGTTTCTTTTGTTTCAATTTTGTTGATTTCAGCTCTGATTTTAACTATTTCCTGTCTTCTACTACTTTTGGTGTTGGTCTGCTCTTCTTTTTCTAGGGCTTTGAGCTGTAGTGTTAAATCATTTATTTGTTGATTGTTTCTTCTTTTATTGAATGTGCTTCATGAAATAAACTTTCCTCTAAGTACTGCTTCCATAGTGTCCCAGATATTTTGATATGATGTGTCTTTGTTCTCATTTACTTCTAAGAATTTTTTATCTCCTCCTGATGTCTTCTGTTATCCATTCATCATATAGTAGTGTACTATTTAATCTCCTGGTGTTGGAGAAGCTTCTGTTTTTTTATTTTGTCATTGATTTCTAATTTCAATTCATTATGATCTGATAGAATACAAGGTAGTATCTCTATCTCCTTGTATTTGCTAACAGTATCTTTGTGGCATAAAATATGGTCTATTTCAGAGAAGGATCCATGTCATGCTGAGAAGAAAGTGTATTTGCTCTTTGTTGGATGGTATATTCTATATATGTCTGTTAAGTCTAAATTGTTGATTTGTTATTGAGATCTATGGTTTTGTTATTCAATTTTTGTTTGGAAGATCTATCCAGTGGTGAGAGAGGTGTGTTAAAATTACCTAGTATTATTGTGTTGTGGTCTTTTTGATTTCTCAAATTGAGAAGGATTTGACAAATATGGATGAGCCAATGTTCAGGGCACAGATATTTATGATTGTTATGTCTTGCTGATTTATGCTTCCCTTAAGCAGTGTGTAATGTCCTTCTTTATCCCTTCTGACTAGTTTTGGCTTGAAGTCCACAATATCTGAAATGAGGATGAATACTCCAGCTTCTTTGCTGTGTCTGTGTGCATGGTATGTTTTTCCCCATCCTTTCACCTTTAGTCTACGGGTATCTCTTTTTGTGAGATGAGTCTCTTGCAGGCAGCATATTGTTAGATTTTTCTTTTTAATTCTATCTGCCAGTCTATGTCTTTTAATTGATTAATTCATGCCATTAACATTCAGGGTTATTATTGAGATATGATTTGTATTCCTGGTCATTTGACTCATTCTTGTTTTTTGTCATGATTTGGTTTCTCCTTTATTTGACTATTCCATTAGGCTAGTTTCTTCCATTGCTGATGTGCATTGTTGTTTTTCATCTCTTCCTCAAGGAATATTTTGCTGAGAATGATCTGTAATGCCGGTTTTCTTTTTGTAAATTCCTTTAGCTTTTGTTTATCATGGAAGGATCTTATTTCGTTGTCAAATCAGAAAGTAAGTTTTGCTGGGTATAAGATTCTTGGTTGGCATCAGTTTTCTTTCATAGCTTGAAAAATGTTGTTCCAGGCCCTTCTAGCTTTTTAGGGTCTGGATTGAAAAATCTGCTGATATCCATATTGGTTGCCCCCTGAATGTAATTTGGTTCTTTTCTCTCACAGCCTTTAAAATTCTGTCTTTATTTTGTATGTTAGATATTTTCATTATAATGTGCCTTGGTGTGGGTCTGTAGTAATTTTGCATATTTGGAGTCCTATAAGCCTCTTGTACTTGATTTTCCATTTCATTTTTCGGTTTTGGGAAATTTTCTGATGTTATTTCATTGAATAGAATGTTCATTCCTTTGGTTTGTTTCTCTAAGCCTTCCTCAATCCCAGTAATTCTTAAATTTGTCCTTTTCATGATATCCCATAATTCTTGTAGATTCTGTTCTTGATTTCTTCTCATCGTCTCTGTTTGGTCAATTTTGTTTTCAAGATTAAATATTTTGTCTTCAATGTCTGAGGTTCTGTCTTCCAGGTGTTCTATCCTATTGGTTATGCTTTCTATGGAGTTTTTAATTTGGTTTATTGTTTCCTTCATTTCAAGGATTTCTGTTGTTTTTTTCAGCATCTCTAACTCTTTATTGAAATGATCTTTTGCTTCCTGTATTTGCTCTTTTAACAGTTGATTGGTGTGATCATTTAATCCCTCCATTTGCTCTTTCATCTCCTCATTTGCTTCCCTGGTTGTTTTAATTATGTACATTCTGAACTCCCTTTCTGACATTTCTTCAGCTGTGCTGTCATTGGGTTTTATTGATATAGTATCTAGGTTTATTTAGGACATTTTCTTCCCTTGTTCTCTCATATTGATCAGATATCAGTGGGACTCTGATACTTTGCTGATTTCCTCTATTGACTTATAGTGTCCCTGTAGATTTCCAGTATATCACCTCCCAGCCTTCAGTAGCCTGAAGTTCTGGAGAAACTTGATAATGCAGTGGTTCCAAAGAAAGCTGCCCATGGCCCGCTACTGGTTCCAGGGCTGGGGTTCGTTCTGCGTGGAAATCCTCTCACTGGGAAGGCCTGCTCCAAGAGGATGGCTGTAAACAGGACCTGCCACCACTGGAGGGGCCTGCTCTGAGAATCTGGCTGTGGACCACCCCTGCTGTGGGAGGCAGCAGGGCTGCTTGAGGAAGTCTCTCGCTGCCATGCTCTGGTCCCAGAAGCTGCCTGTGGGCCTCCAGTCCTCCTGTAGTTGTCTCCAGAACGGAACCGCCATTCCAATCCCCCCTTCCAATGATGATGGCCACGCCCTCAGGAATAAATCGAAATGCCTGCACTAGCCTCCAAAGAAGTTGGGGAGCCCCAGAGAGTGTGGTGAGGCAGCATGGAGGCAAGCCCAGTGTCCCTCAGGAGTAGGGGGCAGCCAGGCAGACTCAGTTACTGGCCTTCATCCTGGGTATGGGGTTTGGCTGGAGCTCAGGTCTGGTCTGTCCATGGTTGGGGTGGTCTCAGCACTGGCACAAAGGGGCAGGCAGGCTCTGACAATAGTTCTTATAATGCAATTTAATATTTAAACTCCTGTCAGTCCCACCAAAATTTAGGCAAAACTAGAGGTTAAAAACGAAGAAATCTTAGTCAGGAGTGCCTGATAACCAACTAAATGGACTGTCAGAGTCAAAAGATTTTCTTGAGTTAACTTGACACTTGACAAACTTTCTAATATTTCTAACCTTTTACATAGGCAGACCTGAAGTGTGTTTCTGTGCTTGCTACTATGGCTATCTAGCCCTGCTATTTCTTCATCATATTGGTCTTCTAGATGAAATGTGTCACATAAACAAGTACTTTTAACTAGAAAAACCTAAGTGACAGAAATAAAGGGATCTCTACTAAATCAGAGGTAATGCCAATAGAAATGTATTTTATACAACTCAGTTGGCATTAGATATCTTAACTAGAGCTCATGGGGACATCTATGACAATATAAAAACTATATTGTTATGTAAATGTTGCTAACAACTCTGCTAATATTTCTAAAGACTTAAATGGCTTCCATTCACAAACCAATGCCTTCTTGAACTCCACTTTTAAATTTAGTGAGTTACTATATTCAAGGTTTTCAAAGAGTGACCAATAATACTAATTGCTTTGTGTTGATTTATTACAAGAAAACTATGATGGTTATTCTAGCATGATCCCAGTCCTATGTTTACCTCACCCAGTAGCCTATCAGCTGCTGCCATGGACCTCTGTACTCCCTTGATGCTGATTGCACTTGAGTGTCTATACGTCACCGATTAGAAAACCGTAACAATCTAGACCATCAATCTACAAACCAATCCCACACATTGACCCAGAAACTCCACTGTCTCATCTGAACCATAGGGCAAGAGTTTTGTGACTATTAAATAGTGAGGGACAGCAATCCATTGTTAGCCTGAAGAAGGTATAAGATGAGACCCCTAGGTCCTCAGCCATCTAAAGAGAATTTGGGGAACAAGTCGCAGGGGGAAATGTTAGTTAAGAGTTAAGGAACACAAAGATGGAAGAGACAGGGTATTAGAAAGAAGTGGCTGGATACCAGAAGCTCAGGAGGCTGAGAGAGGAGGATGGTGAGTTAAAAGCTAGCCCCAGAAAGTTAGTGAGGTCCTAAGCAGCTCAGTGAGACCCTGTCTCTAAATAAAATATAAAAAGTGCTAGGGATGTGGCTCAGTGGTCAAATTTCCCTGGGTTCAATCCCAACTACCCACCCAAAAAAAGTCACTTGAGGATGGCAAGTAGAGAAGTCCTGTCCCTCTATACAATGAATTCCAATACTATAAAAACTTCAACCACTGAGAACTTAATCACCTCAACAAGTTCCACCAGAGGTGTGTTATTTCAAAGTGACCAATGGGTACAAAATGGGCAGTATTCTAATCAGGTTGTCTAAAGTAATCAATGGGGAAAAAATCAGGCAACATTCTAATCAGGGATCATAAAGTTACTAATTGGAGCAAGTGGGATAAGGTCTTCAATCAGGTTCACACAGGGAAAAGAACATGTCCCAGTTCAGTATATAAGACACCAATTTCCAGTGATTGGGGTTTTGAGCTTCTCTCTCTTGCTTGTTCCACGCCGCTCTACCTAACTGAAGGCTAGTTCCACCTTCACTTTCAATAACTCTATACTCTGCCTTTTCTTGTGTATGTCTTGATCAAGGACTCCAAGGACCTGGACCCCATTTGGACACCCTGATGGTAATAGTTTGTTCTTTCTCTATCCTGTGAGAGGTAATATTAGGGTGCTTATTTGGGAGATTTCTCTCTCTCTCTCTCTCTCTCTCTCTCTCTCTCTCTCTCTCTCTCTCTCTCTCTTTGTCAATACAGGCAATCATTATGATAAACCTTCCTCTTAACTGCTTTTGCTGTGTTCTGTTAGTTTTGTTGTGTAGAGTTTCCATTTCAAATTGCTTCAAAATATTTAGAATGTTCTCTTTTAATTTCTTCTTTGACCTACTGTTTGTATAGGAGAATGATGATTAATTTCAACATATTGTTGTTTTTCCTGAAGTTCTTCCTGTTATCAATTTCTACTTTCATAACTTTGGGGTCAGAGAAGATATTGATAAGACTTTGTAATTTTGCTGACTCATTTTGGAGTCTAACATACAGTCTATGCTGGAGTACATGTTCCACGTGTACTTGATTGTTGACATTTTGTATTTCTTGTGGTGATCTTGTCTGTGGTGAATCTTACTGGAGATCTTAAATCTTCAGGTTCCTGAATGCTTAAATCTTTCCCAAGGTTTGGAAAGTTTTTGAATTTTCTCTTTTTTCCTTCTTTCCCCTTCTTTTTCTTTCTTTCCTCCTTCTTTTCTTTTTCTTTCTTTCCTCCTTTCTGTACTAATGGGGATTGAACTCAGGGCTTTGTGTGTGTTTGGCAAGTACACTAAAACTAAGCTATACCCCACCTCAAATAGAAATTTCTTTAAGTTTTCATGACAGGGCCTCACTAAATTGCCCAGGCTTCCATCAAAATTTCAATCCTCCTGCCTCAGCTTCCTTCATAGCTGGGATTACACTCAGGTGCCAATAAACCTGGCTTGCTATTATTTTTTATTTTTAAATGTTTATATTTTTAAATGCTTTACTAGTATATTATAGTTACACATGACAGTGAGGTTAATTGTGACATATTCACACATGATTATTATATAAATTGCTCAATTTAAATCCCCAGGAACTCTGATTTTCCTCTCTTGTCCCTTGCCCTGCTTCCTTTCTCTACTCTACTGGTCTTTCTTCTAATTATTTATTTTTTAATTGAAGCTTTTTGACATACATTAATGTAGAGTATAATGTAATGCATTCATATATGCACATAGCATAATTTGCTCATTGCATTCTGAAGTTCTCCTCTTTCCCATAGCTCCTCCCTCCCCTCAATCTCCTTTCTCTGCTATACTCTTCTTCCTTCTAAGTTTATGGTATTCCCCATTTTTAAAAAATCCCTTATTTCTCTATAACTATGAAAGAAAACATTCACTGTTTGATTTTCTGGGTCTGACTCATTTTATTTAGTACCATTTTCTCTGGCTCCATCCATTTACCAGTGAATAACATAATTTCATTCTTCTTTTTGGCAGAGTGAAGTTACACTATGCATATAGTACATTATATTTAATGGATCATCTCATTGGGCAAGGGAGCTGATTCTGTAATTTTGCTATTGTGAGTTGAGCTTACATTTTTACAATTTTTTACAGAAATAGCCTTAAAATTTCCACAGGTGTTCTTGTCATTTGCTGTGAGTCTTTTATTCATGCCTTAATGGCATTGATGTAAATCCCTGCATGTATAATTGTAGTGAGTTTTTATCAAAGGATATAGAATTTTGTGAAATGATATTTCTGTGCTTTTTGAGATAATCATGCTATTTTGTTATTTTTATTACGATACATCACATTATTTTCAAATTCTTATTTGTTCTTTTTAGTGATACATGACAGTCAGATTCATGTAGACACAATTTAAAAAGTGTGGGGTATAATTTTTTATAATTCAGTAGCAAGTACTTCTCCTTCTTCTTGCCCCCTCCCTCCCTCTGTTTCCTTTCTTCTTCTCTACTGACTTTTTGGTCATTTAGTTAAGTTTCTTTTTAAATTAGTGTCTTGTGCATGAACATCATGGTAAGATTCACTGATGTATATCCATATAAGTACATAGAAAATTCAAGTCAGATTTATTCTACTGACTTTCCCTGTCCCTCTGATCCTCCATTCTTTTCATTCTTTTTTGTCTCCTACACTGAAAATTATTCTATTCTTTTTATTCTTGCCCCACTTACTTTGGATTAGTTTCCACATATCAGAGAGTACATTTGATCTTTGGTTTTTTATTTTTTATTTTTTATTTTTTTGGAACTGGCTTATTTCATTTAGCATGATATTCTCCCATTCCATCCATTTACCAGCAAGTGCAATAATTTCATTCTTCTTTATGGCTGAGTAATATTCCATTGTGTTGATATACAAGTTTTTTGCCATTCATCCATTGATGGACACCTAGGTTGATTCCATACCTTGTCTATTGTGAATTGAGCTCATACACAGTTTGACGTGGTTATCTCAGTGTAGTATACAGATTAAGCCCTTTGGTACAGACTGAGAAGTGGGATAGCTGAGTCAAATGGTGGTTTCATTCAAAGTTTTCTGAGTATTCTATATTTTACCCTCCAAAGTGGTTGCCACAACTTGCAGTTCCACCAGCAACATGCAAGTGTATCTTTCTCCCCAATCGTTGCCAAAATTTATAGTCACTTGTATTCTTGATAATTCCCATTCTGACTGAATGAGATGAACTATCACTGTAGTTTTAATTTGCAATTCTCTAATTGCTAGAGATGTTGAACCTATTTTCATGTATTTGTTGACTATTCATATTTCTTCTACTATGAAGAGTCTGTTCAATTCCTTTGTTAATTGGCTTGTTTGATTTTTGGTGTTATGATTTTTGAGTTCTTTATAATCCTGGAGATTAATTATATATCTGAGGTGCAGATAGTAAAGACGTTATCCCATTCTGTAAGTTTTCACTTCACATTGTTGATTGTTTCCTTTGATGTGATGAAATTTTTAGTTTTTACCATACTATTTATTGATTCTTGATTTTACTTTCTGTACTTTAGGAGTCTTGTTGAAGCCCTTGTTTCCTAAGCCAACATGATGGAGCATTATCCCTACTTTTTCTTCTGATAGCTGCAGTGTATTTTGTCTTATGCCCAGGTCCTTCATCCTCTTTGAGTTGAGTTTTGTGCATGGTGAGAGAGAGGGATTGTATTTCATTTTGCTGCATATGGGTTTCCAGTTTTTCCAGTAACATACTTGAATTTGCTACCTTTTCCTCGATTTGTGTTCATGACACCTTTCTCTGGTATCCTATAAGTGTATTTATGTGAGTGTGTCTTTATGTCTTCTGTTGTGTACCATTGGTCTTCATGTCTGTTTTGGTGCCACTGCAATGCTGCTTTTGTTACTATAGTTCTATAGTATAATTTAAGGTCTGGCATTGTGATGTCTCCTGCATCACTTTTCTCACTGTGATTGCTTCATTTATTCTGGGTCTCTTATTTTTCCAAATGAAATTCATGATTGCTTTTCTAGTTCTATGAAGAACATCATTGGAATTTTTTATTAGGAATTGCATTAAATCTGCATAGTGCTTTTGGTAGTATGGCCAATTTGACAACATTAATTCCACCTATTCAAGAGCATAAGAAGTCTTTCCATTATCTGAGTTCTTCAATATCTTTCTTTACTACTACTATAGTTTCACTGTAGAGGTCTTTTACAGCTTTTGTTAGAGTCATTCCAGAGTGTTTAATTTTTCTTATTTGAGGATATTGTGAAGGGGATATTTTTCCTGATTTCTCTTTCAGCTGATATGCCATAGGTATGCAGGAAAACAATTGATTTATGGTGTTGATTTTATATCATGATGCTTTTCTCAATTAATTTATGAGTTCTAGAAGATTTTTAGTAGAGTTTGGGAGTCTTCTAAGTACAGAATCATGTCATTCACAAATAAGAATAGTTCTAGTTGTTTTGCTATTCATATCCCATTTATTTATTTATTTATTTATTTATTTATTTATTTATTTATTTATCTATTTGCTCTGGCCAGAGTTTCAAGGTCTATGTTGAATAAGATTTGCAAAAGAATATATCCCTGTCTTCTTCTAGTTTTTAGAAGGAATACTTCTAATTTTTCTTCTTTGAGAATGATGTTGGCCTTGAATTTAGCATATATAGCTTTTACAATTTGGGGGTATGTTTCCACTACCCCTAGTTTTTCTGTGGTTTTGAACATGTTTGGATGTTATGTATTATCCATTGCATTTTCTCCATCTACCAAGACAATCACGTGAGTTTTTTTTTAAGTCTACTGATGTGGTGAGTTACTTTTATTGATTTCCACATACTGAATCAACCTTTCATCCTTATGATGAAGCCCACTTGATCATGGTATATTATATTCTAAATATGTTTTTATTATATGATCTGTCAATATTTTATTAAGAATTTTTGCATCTATGTTTATCGGGGATATTGGTCTGAAGTTTTCTTTTCATGATGTGTCTTTCTGGTTTTTGTATCAGGGTGATACTAACTTCATAAAATGAGATTGGAAGGATTGCATACTTTTTTATTTCATGGAATAATTTGGGGAATATTTGTGTAAGTTCCTGTTTGAAGGCATGGTAGAACTCACTAAGAATTCTTTTGGTCCTGGGCTTTGTTTTGTTTCTAGGATTCCGATGGCATCCTCAATTTTATTGCTTGGAATTTATCTGTTTAAATTTTCTTTGTCCTCCTGATTCAATTTGGGTAGGTCTTATGTCTCCATAAATTTGTCAATATCTTCACAATGTCCTATTTTATTAGTATAAATTTATTTAGTATAAATTTATTTAAATTTCAAAATAGCATCTGTTATTCTCTGTATTTCAGTGATGTCTTTAATGGTATTTCCTTTTCCACCATGAATTTTAGTAATTTGAGGATT
>JAHUXG010001846.1:0-21714 GCA_020740815.1 Sciurus niger
CAGCCCGCAGCCTAGTTCCCCGTTGGATGACCATTGGTCAACAAGTGGAGGCACCTCTGCCCACTAGCAGGGAATATACGCCACCTGAGGTCACCACCCCTAGAGAGGCAGCTTCTTCATGGAGCTCCACATTATCAACTTCCTCCAAGACTTCAGGCTACTGAAGGATAAGAGGGGATATACTAGCAATCTTCAGGGACATTATAAGTTGATAGAGGAAATCTGCAACATCTTAATGACCCACTGATCCCTGAACAATATGAGAAAACAAGGGAAGAAAATGCCCCAAACAAATCTAGATGTTATATCAATAAAATCCAACGACAGCATGGCAGAAGAAATGACAGAAAGGGAGTTCAGAATGTACATAATTAAAATGACCAGGGAAGCAAACGATGAGATGAAAGAGCAAATGCAGGCATTGAATGATGAGATGAAAGAGCAAATGCAGGCATTGAATGATGAGATGAAAGAGCAAATGCAGGCATTGAATGATAGCACCAATCGACAATTAAAAGAGCAAATACAGGAAGCAAAAGATCATTTCAATAAAGAGTTAGAGATATTGAAAAAAAACCAAACAGAAATCCTTGAAATGAAGGAAACAATAAACCAAATTAAGAACTCCATAGAAAGCATAACCAATAGGATAGAACACCTGGAAGACAGAACCTCAGATATTGAATATTTAACCTTGAAAACAAAGTTGAACAAACAGAGAAGATGGTAGAAATCATGAACAGAATCTACAAGAACTATGCAATATCATGAAAAGGCCAAATTTAAGAATTATTGGGATTGAGGAAGGCTTAGAGAAACAAACCAAAGGAATGAACAATCTATTCAATGAAATAATATCAGAAAATTTCCCAAATCTGAAGAATGAAATGGAAAATCAAGTCAAGAGGCTTATAGGACTCCAAATACACAAAATTACAACAGACCCACACCAAGGCACATTATAATGAAAATACCGAACATACAAAATAAAGACAGAATTTTAAAGGCTGTGAGAGAAAAGAACCAAATTACATTCAGGGGGAAACCAATACGGATATCAGCAGATTTTTCAATCCAGACCCTAAAAGCTAGAAGGGCCTGGAACAACATTTTTCAAGCTCTGAAAGAAAATGGATGCCAACCAAGAATCTTATACCCAGCAAAACTTACCTTCAAATTTGATGATGAAATAAAATCATTCCATGATAAACAAAAGCTAAAAGAATTTACAAAAAGAAAGCCAGCATTACAGAACATTCTCAGCAAAATATTCCATGAGGAAGAGATAAAAAACAAAGAACCAAATCAGCAAAGGGAGGAATTATCCTAAAGGAACTGTCAAATAAAGGAGGAACCAAGTTGTGTCAAAAAATAAATAAATAAATAAAATTTAAAAAATGAACCAAATGACCGAGAATACAAACATATCTCAATAATAACTCTGAATGTTAATGGCCTGAATTCATCAATCAAAAGACATAGACTGGCAGATTGGATTAAAAAGAAAGATCCAACAATATGTTGCCTGCAAGAGACTCACCTCATAGAAAGAGATACCCATAGACTAAAGGTGAAAGGATGGGGAAAAACATACCATGCACATGGACTCAGCAAAAAAGCTGGAGTATCCATCCTCATTTCAGATAATGTGGACTTCAAGCCAATGTTAGTCAGAAGGGTTAAAGAAGGACATTTCATACTGCTTAAGGGAAGCATAAATCAGCAAGATATAACAATCATAAACATCTATGCCCCAAACAGTGGCTCATCCATGTATGTTAAACAAATCCTTCTCAATTTTAGAAACCAAATAGACCGTAACACAATAATACTAGGTGATTTTAACACGCCTCTCTCACCACTGGACAGATCTTCCAAACAAAAATTGAACAAAGAAACCATAGATCTCAATAACACAATCAATAATTTAGACTTAACAGACATTTATAGAATATACCATCCAACCAAGAGCGAATACACTTTCTTCTCAGCAGCACATGGATCCTTCTCTAAAATAGACCATATATTATGCCACAAAGCTAATGTCAGCAAATACAAGAAGATAGAGACACTACCTTGTATTCTATCAGATCATAATGGATTGAAGTTAGAAATAAATGAAAGAGTAAAAAACAGAAACTACTCCAACACCTGGAGATTAAACAATATGCTATTATATGATGAATGGATAACAGAAGATATTAGGAAGGAAATTAAAAAATTCTTAGAGGTAAATGAGAACAAAGAAACATCATATCAAAATCTCTGGGACACTATGAAAGCAGTACTTAGAGGAAATTTATTTCATGGAGCGCATTTAATAAAAGAAGTAAAACTCAACAAATAAATGACCTAACACTACAGCTCAAAGCCCTAGAAAAAGAAGAACAGACCAAGACCAAAAGTAGTAGAAGACAGGAAATAGTTAAACTCAGAGCTGAAATCAACGAAATTGAAACAAAAGAAACAATACAAAAAATTGACAAAATAAATAGTTGGTTCTTCGAAAAAATAAACAAAATTGATAAACCTTTAGCCACACTAACAAAGAGAAGACGAGAGAAAACCCAAATCACTAAAATTCGGAATGAACAAGGAAATATCACAACAGACACGACTGAAATACAAAACATAATTAGAAGCTATTTTGAAAATCTATACTCCAACAAAATAGAAAATTTCGAAGACATCAACAGGTTTCTAGAGACATATGAATTGCCTAAATTGAACGAGGAGGACATACACAATTTAAATAGACCAATTTCAAGTAATGAAATAGAAGAAGTCATCAAAAGCCTACCAACAAAGAAAAGTCCAGGACCAGATGGGTTTTCAGCCAAGTTCTACAAAACCTTTAAAGAAGAGCTCATTCCAATACTTCTCAAAGTATTCCATAAAATAGAAGAGGAGGGAACCCTCCCAAACTCATTCTATGAAGCCAATATCACCCTGATACCTAAACCAGACAGAGACACATCGAGGAAAGAAAATTTCAGACCAATATCCTTAATGAACATCGACGCAAAAATTCTCAACAAAATTTTAGCAAATCGCATACAAAAACATATTAAAAAGATAGTGCACCATGATCAAGTGGGTTTCATCCCAGGGATGCAAGGTTGGTTCAACATCAGGAAATCAATAAATGTCATTCACCATATCAAGAGACTTAAAGTCAAGAATCACATGATTATTTCAATAGATGCAGAAAAAGCATTTGATAAAATACAGCACCCCTTCATGCTCAAAACACTAGAAAAAATAGGGATAGTGGGAACATTCCTTAACATTGTAAAGGCCATCTATGCTAAGCCCATGGCCAATATCATTCTAAATGGTGAAAAACTGAAAGCATTCCCCCTTAAGACTGGAAAAAGGCAGGGATGCCCTCTTTTACCACTTCTTTTCAATATCGTCCTTGAAACTCTAGCCAGAGCAATTAGACCAAAGAAATTAAAGGGATACGAATAGGAAAAGAAGAACTCAAACTATCCCTGTTTGCTGATAATGATTATATACTTAGAGGAACCAGGAAATTCCACCAGAAAACTTTTAGATCTCATAAGTGAATTCAGTAAAGTAGCGGGATATAAGATCAATGCACATAAATGTAAGGCATTTTTATACATAAGTGATGAATCTTCAGAAAGAGAAATTAGGAAAACTACCCCATTCACAATAGCTTCGAAAAAAATAAAATACTTGAGAATCAATCTCACAAAAGAGGTGAAAGACCTCTACAGTGAGAACTACAGAACACTAAAGAAAGAAATTAAAGAATACCTCAGAAGATGGAAAGATCTCCCAGGCTTCTGGATAGGAAGAATTAATATTGTCAAAATGACCATACTACCAAAAGTGCTATACAGACTCAATGCAATTCCAATTAAAATCCCAATGATGTACCTTACAGAAATAGAGCAAGAAATTATGAAATTCATCTGGAAGAATAAAAAACCCAGAATATCTAAAGCAATCCTCAGTAGAAAGAGTGAAGCAGGGGTATCGCAATACCAGATCTTCAACTCTACTACAAAGCAATAGTAACAAAAACGGCATGGTATTGGTACCAAAATAGAAAGGTGGATCAATGGTACAGAATAGAGGACACAGACACAAACCCAAATAAATACAATTTTCTCATACTAGACAAAGGGGCCAAAAATATGCAATGGAGAAAAGATAGCCTCTTCAACAAATGGTGCTGGGAGAATTGGAAATCCATATGCAACAGAATGAAACTAAACCCATATCTCTCACCATGCACAAAACTAAACTCAAAATGGATTAAGGACCTCGGAATCAGACCAGAGACCTTGCATCTTATAGAAGAAAAAGTAGGTTCAGAGCTTCAACATGTCGGCTTAGGACCAGACTTCCTCAATAGGACTCCCATAGCACAAGAAATAAAAACAAGAATCAACAACTGGGATAGATTCAAACTACAAAGCTTTCTCAGCAAAGGAAACTATCAGCAATGCAAAGAAAGAACCTACAGAGTGGGAGAAAATCTTTGCCAATCATACTTCAGATAGAGCACTAATCTCCAGAATCTATAAAGAACTCAAAAAACTCTACACCAAGAAGGCAAATAATCCAATCGACAAATGGGCTAAGGAAATGAATAGACACTTCACAGAAGAAGATCTACAAGCAAACAACAAACATATGGAAAAATGTTCAACATCTCTAGTAATAAGAGAAATGCAAATCAAAACCACCCTAAGATTCCATCTCACCCCAATTAGAATGGCGATTATCAAGAATACAAGCAACAACAGGTGTTGGCGAGGATGTGGGGAGAAAGGTACACTCATACATTGCTGGTGGGGCTGCAAATTAGTGCAGCCACTCTGGAAAGCAGTGTGGAGATTCCTTAGAAAACTTGGAATGGAACCACCATTTGACCCAGCTATCCCACTCCTTGGCCTATACCCAAAGGACTTAAAATCAGCATATTACAGAGATACAGCCACATCAATGTTCATAGCTGCTCAGTTCACAATAGCCAGATTGTGGAACCAAGCTAGATGTCCTTCAATTGATGAATGGATAAAAGAAACTGTGGTATATATATATATATATATATATATATATATATATATATATATACACACATGGAATATATATACATTGTATATATACAATTGTATATATATATATATATATATATATATATATATACAATGGAATATTACTCAGCCATAAAGAATGATAAAATTATGGCATTTGCAGGCAAATGGATGAAATTGGAGAATATCATGCTAAGTGAAATAAGCCAATCTCAAAAAACCAAAGGACGAATGATATCGCTAATAAGTGAATGATGACACATAATGGGGGTGGGAGGGTTAGTGTTAGGGTTAGAGTTAGGTTTAGGGAGGGGGGCAAGAATGGAGGAAGGAAGGACTGTACAGAGGGAAGAGAGGGGTGGAGGGGTGGGAGGTGGGTGGGAAGGGAAAAAAATAACAAAATGAATCAAACAGCATTACTCAAATGGTATGCCTTTACGCCATGTACAAACAGAGAAACAACATGTATCCCATTGGTTTACAATAAAAAAAAAAAAAAAAGAAAAGCAGATGGGGGGCAGGGGTTGTAGCTCGGTGTAGAGCTCTTGCCTGGCATGTGTGAGGCATTGAGTTCAATTCTCGGCAACACATAAAAATAAATAAATAATAAAATAAAGATACCGTGTCCATCTACAACTAAAAATGATTTTTTAAAAAAGAAAGAAAAGCAGATGACTAGCTTAAGTAAAGGACTTGGTGTTAATGAGTTGTCAACTGCAAAGGTCAAGGTCAACAGGTTGAACCAATGACTGGGTACCAGTAGATTGTGGATCTCAAACTTCAAGCATATATTAGAATCACCTGGGTGGCTTTAAAATACTCTGGGCCCCCACCAGTTTCAGATTCAGTAAGTCTTGGGTGGAGCTGAGAATCTGCATTTCTAACAAGTTCCCAAGTGGTGTGATGTTGCTGGGCCCACACTCACACTTTGTAGAGTATCTACAAAGTATCTAATTGCTCTGACACTTTGTAACAAAAAAAGAAAACTATGCTGTGTGTATTTCCTGTTTAACACCAGACTAGTTAGTTACATGCAAATACACAAAAAAGTAATAAATCAACAATTTCTAAGACCAAAGCTGTGCTGCTTCTACCCCAGAGAATCTTTCTTACTGTGCTTTTTGAATGATATAGAGAATGGATGGGGACATCTGAGTTCCACCTCTCTTCTCACTAGCTGTGAGATCCTGAGTGCAGAGCATGATATCTTTGAGCCTGGATTTATTAACCTAACAGTAGAGGTGGGCTTGGTCACTGCCTCCCAGCTCTGGGTGTGTATTGCAATCAGTAGAGTAGCATTTACCCAACACCTAACATTAGAATTTCCAAAAGAGAAACTGAAAAACTGTGCTTTGTGGAGACATGTTTTAAACAAAAACTCCCTGTGGAACTTAACACATTGATCTTTCATGTTCCTTCCAGCATGAAAACCCTTGGGTAGTTTTGATTTCTAAGTTCCTGGTGCCTTGAGTTGGCACCTACAAGTGACCTTCTCCTTCTACATTTGCTTCCCACAGAATTTGTTTTAACATGAAACAAGTATACTAGTCCTCAAACAAAAGAATCTAGTCTGCTTACACAGTTTCATATCTCATGTATCAATAAATTAGCATTCTTGGTTTATTGCTAAAAATAGGTTAAAATTCAATGTGTAGGAGAAAATATGAATTACCTGTGATTGAATCTGTAAAACAGTCTTCTCTAACCGTTTTCTCATTCATTCCTTCCTTCATTCATTATTAACTTAGCATCCACCATGTTCCAGGTATTATTCTAGGTACTCACCAAATGGTAGTTTACAAAGCAAAGTCTCCATCCTCATATAAAGACTGTTTTACAGGAAGAGATGGACAATAAGCTGGTGAATATAAATATAAAATAATTTAAATAGTAATAAGTGCTATGAAGACAATAACACACAATGATAGGATAGAGAGTGATTGGAGAGTGATCAGCAACGCTTCTTTGTGGGATGACATGAAATTAAATCTGAATGTTACCAAGGAACTGTTATGATGGACACTTAGATGGTTCTGGACTACTTGCTTTAACAAAGGTAAAAATCACAATATACTTGTTCATTTCTGTGATACTTCAGAAGGGTCCAAGGAAGACTGTGGAGAACAGGTTGTACATTGCTCTGAATTACTCTTGGATGTATAAAACAGAAACTTTTAAGTTGTGCCTAAACCTGAGGTACTCCATTTTGTAGAGCAGTAGTTTTCCATAAGTTACTCCACTTTGAGTACAGGTACCAAGGTAGAATGACTTGTTTGTACAAGTAAAATCTACCCAGCATAACTTAGATGTGCCAGTTTATCAAACTACATCAAGGATTACCTGGACTCATGTGCATCCCAGATCATGTCAGGAACACCAGACACAGGAGATTATCAACCTACCAGATGAGAGTCCCTCACTCCAGACCCACAGAAGAAGGAGCCTCCCAAGATTGAACACAGTGGCACCCTGACCCCATCACTTGGTTACTCATCACAGGCCTTGCCCGGGAAAATCGTCACAGTGACAAACCTCTAATTTCCTATTCCCATTGGGACAAAGTGTGGTTTCTCCTGCCTGTGATGACCACATATGGCCCATCCAACTTGATATGCTGAAACTAAAACTGCTGTCTATCTGTCTAGAACCTGTGCTTTGACAATTTGATGGAACTGGTTTGTTAAAATCCTTATCTGACCACCCAGAGTGACTCTTTGACTCTAAATTCATCTCTTTCTCTGCCTATGCTCTTGGCACAGCATCCTGTAACAGCTTTAGTGGTGACTTTAATCCTTTTTTAGTCTTTCTGTGACCTATATACCATCGTATGAAGTATGTTTGAGTGTTACAGATATTAAAATTAAGATTGGAAATAAACTTATGATTGCCCAGCATATGAATACCAAGTATTCAGTGAACTGCCACTGATGAAAGTGGTGTAGCCTGTGAATTTATTGTTATTCATTGTGGAAAGACACAATGTGTTGGGTCAAGGTTAATGACAACACATTCATGACAAAGACACATTGATCACTAATAAAATTCCATCTAAAAGTCACTTCCTTTGAGCAATAAAACAATACAAATTTGGATTACTCACCTTAAATCAGTTACAATCAAGAAATATTAGCATAGGGGCATAAAAAGAATGCAGCAGGAAACGAGCAGACCTGCCTCTAGGAACCTTCCCCGCCATCAATTAGTCATGTGGCCTGGGGCACACAGTTCTGAACCTGGGAGATGGAGGAGGGCCTGGGCCATAGAGTTTCAAAGGTTCCTTACCAGCTCTTCAATTCTGCAAGTATAAGAAAAGAGGCTTCCTTATCTGGGTGGCAAAATAAGCTGATGAGTCACAGGGAGTGTTTTTTTGTTACTGACTTTCAAACTCTGAGTGAAGCTCTAGTTAAGCAGGAAATGGGGTGTTTGTGAAGAAACTGTCCAGTTTTATAGTTTTCAGTGCTGGGGACTGAATCCAGGGCCTTGCACATGCTAGGCAAGTGCTCTACCACTGAGCCAAATCCCCAGCCCTGTCCAGTCTTAACTATTTTCATGGCACTTATGGCATAGGTATGAGGGTCAGCCGGGAAATCTGTCCCTAGTCAGCCCAGAGCACCCTGTGTACCCTTCAGTTGCCCACTGTGGTCTCTCTGGCAGGCTTCTGCCCTGTGAATCACACAGACAGGTGTTGCAGGCCAGCCTCTCACTTCCTAGGGCTAGGCTTCCCCACAGGATCCATTCTTCTGTGGTCAACCTGACACCACCAAAGACCTCATTTCACATGATCCCTGAGGATAGTGGTTCTCAAACCCCACTTCTCATCATCATCCCCTGCAGAGCTTTTTTAAAATGCACAGATACCTGAGCCCTAGCCTACATTGAATGACTTAGACTTGGGGTGAGGGACAGGTGAGAAAGACCACAATGGTGGAGCTAGGTTTAGTTAACTATAAATGATAGAGAGAATGAGTAACTTGGGAAAATGCAAGCCAAAGAGGTTCGATGATTTCAATGCAGGGTTTCTCAGCCTCGGTACTAGTGACAGGTCACACAGGACAATGTTTTGTTACCCTGTGCACTGTAGAATGTTTAGCAGCATTTCTGGTCTCCACCAACTAAATGGAAGTAGTAACTTCCCAGTTGTGACTACCAAAAATGTCTTCAGACATTGCTAAATATCCCCTAGTGGAACAGGAACAAACTCACCCCCAGCTGAGAGCCATTGATATGATTTCACATAATTAATTATAGGCAATATGGAAACTAAAACCTAGCCTATTGATTTCTGGCTGTGTTGGTTCTTTCACATTCAAGCAGGAGCTCTGGATAAATACCACAACCCACTTCACAGCCCTTGTGCCTAGGGTAGAGAACAGGGTGGAGAGCTGGCCTTGTCCCTAATAAGAGAAAGCCCAAAACAACCAGCAGTTTGCTTGGCCACATTAGGTCTAGAAATCTGATTACAAGGACAGTGCCTTATATTTTCAAGAGTTGCTAGATCTCTTCACTCATTTCTTGGGGTCACTTTCTTATAATAGTGAGATTCGTAATGAAAGTCAATCATACATCTCAAAAAACAAAAAAAAAATTCCAACAAAAACTATAGGTTATATTTTTAAATTCTTAAGTATCTCAAATGGATATATCAATTACAACTGTCTTCTGTATGTCTCATCCCATATTACAGCTAGTATAGCAAGAATAAAAATACCCTCTAATCCTGTTTAGCTGATTGAGACCTTGTTTTTGCTTTTAAAGATACAAATACCCAGGAGATTAGTATCTAGCCATACCCAGCTAGGACTTGACCAGCCACCCATGTGGGGGGATGACCACAGCAAATAAGAACAGACAGATTTTTCAGTCTCTTGGCAACCGATTTTATTATGCTTTGACCTGGCAGCTGGTAAGGCTTTATATGAATTAACCAATAAAGCTATGAAAAAAACAAGATTAGTAACTCTGAAATATAGGGTTATTTTTACTGGCAGTTAGAGAAAGCGTTTCATTTTTCAAAGATGACTTCTTAAATCAGTACAAATAAATTTAAAATAATAATAATTATAGTAAAACAATAATTTAAAAGTAGACATCTAGGAACTGAGGATATAGCTTAGTGGTAGAGTGCTTGCCTAGCATGTACAAGGCCCTGGATCTGATTCCCAACTGAAAAAAAAAAAAAAATCAATCAACCAATAGGACACATCTTTAACAGATCAGTCACATATACCTGTCTACCCAGCTTTGCCCTCATCATACAGCTTTCATATTTATTCTGCCAAAATATAAAGGGATGAGGAGTTTTGTAAGACAGGCCACTCAAAGTAAGCAGGCATTCAATAAGATAGTACTTGACTGTTGTGGGACTATTCTTGGTTAGTCCACCTTAAAAGGGAAAAAGAATATTAATAAAACCTTAAAAGGAATAAAAACACATTGAATGGCAGGCTTTCTGGTATCACAACACAACCAAATGGTAGCTTTCAGTAGTCATGTAGCTCTCAGAGAAGAGTCAAGGGTTTCTCATGGGAATGATCTAGGCTGCCACGTGGATCTGGGGACTGAAAGAACAGTGTGACAAGGTGGTGATCCTGAGTGGGTGACAATAGAGTGATTAGGGGTCACACTAAAACAGAAGTAACTTGCCTGAGACTTCTTGAGGTAAGGCACCACACAACAGACCTACTACTGGTCCTGGAGTTCCAGTTCTCGCTCTGCCACTAACTCTATGTGACATTGACAAAGTGACTCAACCTCTCTAGGTACAAATTTCCTTAACTATAAAAGCTGAAGTAAAACTAAATGCTCTCTAACCTTCTAATACTACTTGAGTTTACAAATCCTCTCTTTTATTAAGATGGGTGCATTCACAGAATGAGTCATTGCTCCGTCATTCTTCGAACATTACCAAGATAGGATGCATTTCCTGTGCCTAAACATGACCTCTGACTAGGGCTGCCAGAAAAACTACAAATCCAATTAAATTTGCATTTTGCATAAATAACAAATAACTTTTAGTAAATGTGTGTCCTAAATATTGCATGGGATATAGTAAAAAAGTATTCATTGCTTATCTGAAATGCAAATTTATCTTTTTTTATTTAGTAAATCTGGCATCCCACCTCCATCCCCAAAGTAGAATTTCACTTTTAAGAATCAAAAGTCAGGGAGTGGGGGGTATAGCTCAGTGGAAGAACACATACATAGCAAGCAGGCACTAATGGGAGAGCTTCTCAAGGGTAGCATGCACAGAAGCACAAACAAACAAACAAACACAACAAGAAAAGGAGGAACAAAACGTTCACATTCCTCATGAGTGAGGCATCTAATTTTACTTGACTGAAAAAAAAAATATGAGTGTTACTTAATTGTCAATCATATGAGATAAAGAATGTGATGTGTCCTCTGTGTACCATATGACCAGACAGGGAGTTCCAAACAAGCTGGATCCTCATTACTCCACATATCTCCTCCTGCTATGGACATGAAGTTAATTGCAAGAGCTTTATCCCTGCCTCCAATTCAGAGCTCATGTCTGCTCCCAGGATAATCAGCTTAAGAGAAACTGGATAATAAACTCAATTTCCTGACCAAAAGCCAGAGAAACAAATATGGTCCAAGTAAATCTACATGAGGGAATTTAAAAGTGAAAGCTATGGAAAGGAAAAATTACCTCCTCAGAAGTAAATCAAAATATTTTAACAATGGCAAGACAGTTTTGCTTCTCGGGCTCAGACTTATAACCTGCAAGCCTTGTTTTGTTTTTTAGGAGACATCAAGTTTATTTAAAAAATTGTAAGACCAGGGTGGTGGCGCACACCTATGATTCCAGTGGCTGGGGAGGCTGAGGCAGGAGGATCATGAGTTCAAAGCCAGCCTCAACAACTTAGTGAGACCCTGTCTCTAAATAAAATATTAAAAATGGCTAGGGATGTGGCTCAGGGGTTAAGGGCTCCTGGGTTCAATCCCCAGTACTATAAAAAAAATTTTTTGTTTGTTTTTTTTTTTTTTGGTGCTAGGGATTGAACCCAGGGCCTTGTGCTTACAAGCAAGCACTCTACCAACTGAGCTATATCCCCAGCCCTTATTAAAAAATTTTTTAAATAAAAATAAAAAATAACTGTGGACCTGAAAGAAATGAGTGAGAAAGACATGAACAAATATGAAGGAAGAGCATTAGGTGTGACAGTCTTTAAGGTAAGGCTGGAGCAGAGGAAGCAAAGAAAAGAGCAATAGAAGATAAAGCCATATACCACATAAAGAGTCTTATGGACCACTATGAAGACTCTGTTGTTCCTTCTGAGATAAAAGGCTATTGGAGGGACTGGGGTTGTGGCTCAGTGGTAGAGCACTTGCCTCACATGTGTGAGGCACTGGGTTTGATTCTCAGCACTGCATATAAATAAAATAAAAATAAAGGTCCATCAACAACTACAAAAAAAATATTTTAAAAAATAAAAAAATAATAAAAGGTTATTGGAGAGTTTTGAGCGCACTGGCTACAATGTTGAGGATAGACTGCAGAGGTCAAAAATGGCAGCAGGGAAGCTCTTTAGGAGGCGTTGGCAGTAATCCAGATAACATGACAGGAAATGGGTGGAAGAGTGAGAAATGGTTACCATCTTAGATACATTCTCAGGGTAGAATCAGTGATAATTGCTGAGGGATTTGATAGTGGTCATAAGAGAAAGAAGAGAATCAAGGGTGATTGCAGGGTGTTTCATCTGAGCATCTGCAACAGTGAAGTTGCCATTCCCTAAGATGGGGAAGACTACTTTCAAGTAGATTTGAGGAAGGAAAATCAAAGATTGATTCCTAGAGACTGTTGCCCACTTCAAAACTCTAACATAAATTCTAAAACCAAGGCAATAGAATTTGAGAAAATAATCTTAAATTTCACATGAAAATTCAAGGAACTCAGAACAACCAAAACAATCTTGAAAAAGAAGAACGAAGTTCAGAACACATCCTGATTTCAAAACTTACTATATAGTTACAATAAGTAAGACAATATGATACCAGCACAAGAATAGATGTGTAGATTAATGGAGTAAATTCAGAGGCCAGAAATAAAGCCCCACATTTGGTCAACTGATTTTCAACAGAAGTGCCAAGATCATTCAAAGGGGGAAAATAGTCTCTTCAACAAATGCTGCTGGAAGGACTGGATATCACATGAAAAAGAATGAAGTGAACTGGATATCACATCATGTACAAAAATTAAATTAAAATGAATCAAAGAATGAAATGTAAGAGCTAAAACTATAAAACTCTCAGGTATAAGAAAACATAAATATAAACCCTCATGACCTTGAATTTGACAGTGGTTTCTTAAATTTGACACCAAGCACAGTACAAAAGAAAATGGATTAATTACATTTTTATCAAAACTAAAAATCAAGGTAGCCATCAGAAGAAGAAAGAAACGGAAAAATTAAAACCAAGGTAAAATATAGAAAAGAACAACCTTTACACAAGTTATTTCAGCATTATAGTAGTCTTTCTCCATTTCTAACAAACTGGAGAAGCCTTATTTTCCAGACTGTTTTCCCTTTAAAGCAAGTTTTTAAGACATAATTACAAAATGCTTATATGGCATAACCATATCCCCACCCACCCAATATCTGACTGATCAGCCAAACATACAGGGAGGATTCATCCACTAAGAAAGAACAACTGTTGGTCCTTAGGGGTAAAGAAGAGGACTCTGGGGCAGAAGATTCTGAGGCCATATGGGCCCAGGTGACCAGCAGGAGTCAAAAGCAGAGAAAACTAAACCAAGAGCTCACAAGATTTTCTTCACTTCAGGCCAGACTTTGCAAATGATTACCTATTGGGACAGAGACCTGACTTTGCAATAGCTACCCACGCCTGTTATTCATCAGCCCTAACACCAGTCATGACAGAGGACCCAGCTGCCAGGCAGGATTTTCTGTCTAATCCACGAGAAAAGGGAGACTCTCCCAGACCGCTAGTTTGCAGTCCAGACTTTTACCAACAAGGATGTAAAAACCTCAAATAATTAAACTGAGAACAACAGGAGGAAGACAGAACTGGGGGCAGTGTGCAAGGTCCCCGACCTTCCTCCAGTCAAGTTTCCACCCCTTCTTGTAGGGATTCTAGCACCTGGCTGCCACCGTGAGGTGGCCTCTGACTCCAGCCCCTTCTGGGGACTAACCCTCCGCCCGGCGGATGTCATTGCTGGTCGGCGTTAAAGACCTGGGGGAGGCAAAGACACTTCTGGCGACTCACACGCAGAGGGGTGGGAAGAGAAGGAGCGCAGGCTCCGACCCCAGTCCCGGGGCAGACGCGCGGCTCACCCGCCACCTCGCTCAGTCCTCCGGGGACTGGAACCTGCTGGGTGCTCGGGACCCCAGCGCGCTTCCGCTGCTCCAGCAGCCTCCCGCCCTTACCTGCCTCGGCCTGGCGGTCCTGGCCCCACCGCGGTAGTGTCCCTGCCTCGGCGTCCACCGCTGCTGGCCCTTTTTGGGTCCTTGGCGGGTATTTTCCGTCTGGCCCCACATCACTTCCCGTAAAGGAGAGCGAGGTGGGGGCGGGCCCTCCTCCCTTTCCTCCACCTCCCGCTTCCTCCTGTCACCTAGTGGAGCACCACGCGCCCGGCCGAGGAGAAGGACAGGCCAAGGCGCGGGCCGCCTCGCGCTGCTCCTGGTCGGCTGCACCTGCCCCACCGGTCTTCCCGTGAGCCGCAAAAAGGCCACGCTCGCCTCGTCCCAAGTCTCCGCTGCCCTGTTCTGGAAGGCGAGAAACGATAGGGGTTGTTTTCGTTTTGAGATACAAGGGTGACATTTACAAACTGCCCCAGGATCATGAGCTGCAAGGTATGGTTTGGTGACTTTCAACAAATCTCCTCCCTGGAAAACCATTTCCCCAAAGTGTTTTCAGAGCTTCCGATCAGTGCCTCCCCCATAGTAAACTAGGGGTGCTGAAAGGCCACAAGTCGCCCCCATCCCCGCTGGGTTTAGGAGTCCACTCATTAGCGCCAGGTGTCCAACTCTGCCCCTGTCCTTCCTGCCATCTCCCCTTGCTTGGGTCCGCCTGGGCATGACCTTCCCTACAAAAAAGAAAGTTTTGGAAATGAGATGGGAAGAAATAGGGTAAAATTCAAGCATAAAAAAAACTACACACACACAATTTTGGGAGAAAATGACAAACGGAGTCTGCTCATAGGGTCTAATTCAGACTATGAAATCACTGATTTTCTAAGAGACTGTGAGAACAATTGTTAAAAGAAAATAAGGAGGACTGGAGGCTATAACTCAGTTGGTAGAGTACTTGCCTCACAAGTACAAGTTCAATTCCCAGCAACATGAAAGAAAAGAAAGGAGAGAGAGAGAGAGAGAGAGAGAGAGAGAGAGAGAGAGAGGAAGGAAAAGAGAGAAAAGAAGGAAGCCCACAAGGTTGCCCACATCAGTAATTCCAGCTACTCAGGAGGCTGAGACAGGAGGATCACAAGTCTGAGGCCCGCCTCAACAACTTAGCAAGACCCTATTTCAAAATAAAATAAAAAGGGCTGAGGATGTAGCTCAGTGGTAGAGGCCTCTGGGTTCAACCCACAGTACTAAGAGAAAAGGGAGATGAAATAATAAGTGAATTAAAGAAAAAGAAGGGGGGAAATAAAAGACAGTACTTTGCAGGAATAGCCTGGGTCAGGAGAAATCTGAGAGTCTTTGCTGCCCCCAAGTGGCTTCCTCCTCTAAGTACCCATGGTTTTGTGCAGACCTGCAGGATACCAGACCTGGGACTGGATGTGTGTGGTTCAAGCTGCCTGGTTCCCTGATCAGAGGCAGCCAAATTCACCCAACAATGTCCTGGGGTTCTAATCTGTGGTCTTTGGGCCTACTGTCTTGAGTTGTAATAATTCCACTTCTAAGCAGAGCAAAATGCTGAGAAGCCTCAGTGCAGCTTCTCTACCATCTACGGCAATTTCAGTGATCTGTGTCTCTATCTCCACCACCAATTCCAGCTGTCCCAGGCCTACCTGCCCAAGCCCAACATCCTTCCAACCGGCATCACTTCAGTTTGCAGTACTCAGTTTCTCAAATATGTGTATTTACAAAATCACGTACAGGATGAAACACATGAAATTACTTATACCAATTTGAATCAATGTGGCAATTCCATACATTCAAAATAATATTTGCAGGCTAACATAATACAATAAACTTGGGGGTAAAGGTAACATTTCATCATAGTATGATGATTTCAAGAACTGTTCCCCATGTGAGAAGGGCCATCAGACTGCTGATGAGGTTAAAAAAGGAAAAGTAGTCTCATGTTCAAGTATAGAGGACCAGTCCTGAGAGCCACTGATCAGTTAAGATCTGGGAGACTGTCTTAGTCCATATTTGTGTTACTATAGCAAAATACCTAAGACTTGGAACTTCCTAAAGAAAAGAGGTTAAGCCAAGCATGGTGATGCATGCCTATAACCCCTACAATTTGGGAGGATTAGGCAGAGTATCACCAAGTTCAAAGTTCAAAGCCAGCCTCAGCAACAGCATTTTAGCAAGTCCCTAGGCAATTTAGCAATACCCTGTCTAAAAATTTAAAAGGGAGGGGGGTGCCTTAGGAATGTGGTTCAAGGATAAACACCTCTGGGTTCCATCCCCTAACAAAAGGAAAAAAAAAAGTTTTATTTGGCTTATGAATCTTGTGATTGAAAAATATGAACAGCAGGGCACTGGTGAGCACCCCTACTACCCCCTGGCTGTGTCATAACATGATAGATGAGAAAAGGAAAAGGCCTTGTGTAGATGGGACATGTGTGTGCAGGAGGAATCATGAGATTTGTTCTTTTAAAACAATCTGCTGATCCAAGATGGCGGCCTAGAGGGAGACTGCACCCCCGGTCGCTCCAGAACCCAGGAGTTAAGAGGGGGAGGCATTGAGAGACTCGGACTGAAATAGAGCCACGGGTGAGTCTGCCCACTGGGTAAAGCTCAGCCCGGGTGAGCCCAGATAGAGGTGGCTTGGGCGGGCAGGGCAGCTAGAGCCATCCACAGGCAGCCCTGCACACTCGTAGTGGGCCCGCCCACACAGCCAGCTTCTCAGGTTCTCGGAATGGAACTGGCCCGCTAGTGAAGGCCTTTCTGACAGAGCAGGCTCGAGTCCCGGGCCGCTGCAGGCGCAGTGTACTCTGGCTTGAACCAGCGGAGACGCCGATCTGCTGCAGGCAGCCTCAGGGATCAGGGCAGGGCGGCGGAGACCTCTTCAGGCGGCTCTGCCCACTCAGTGCGGGCTCTCTTCAGGCGTCAAGATGGCGGCCCTAGAGGGAGACTGCACCCCCGATCGCTCAGAACCCAGGAGTTAAGGGGAGGCATTGAGAGACTCGGACTGAAATAGAGCCCCAGGTGAGTCTGCCCACTGGGTAAAGCTCAGCCAGTGTAACCGAATAGAGTGGCTGTGGGCCAGGCAGGGCAGCTAGAGTCTTCCCAAGGTAGCCTTCCACACTCCGGCAGTGAGCTCCTCCCACACGGCCAGCTGCACGGTGCAGGCCCACAGTGAGAGCATTTCAGCACAGAGCCAGTTCCAAATCGTGGAACCAGTAGGTGGCAAGGGGCAGTTTTCTTCGGATACGCTGCTTTATCAGATTCCTCCAAGACATCAGGCTACTGAAGGCTGGGAGCTGATACACTGGAAATCTACCGGGACACTATAAGCCAATAGCGAAAAACTGCAATATCTCAGGGTCCCACTGACAACTGACCAATATGAGAAAACAAGGGAAGAAAATGTCCCAAACAAACCTAGATACTACGTCAATAAAACCCAATGACAGCACAGCAGAAGAAATGTCAGAAAGGGAGTTCAGAATGTACGTAATTAAAACGATCAGGGAAGCTAATGAGGAGATGAAAGAGCAAATGCAGGCATTGAAGGAGGAGATGAAAGAGCAAATGCAGGCATTAAATGATCACACCAATCAACAGTTAAAAGACCAAATACGGGAGGCAAAAGATCAGTTCAGTAAAGAGTTAGAGATACTGAAAAAAAAAACAAACTGAAATACTTGAAATGAAGGAAACAATAAACCAAGTTAAAAGCTCCATAGAAAGCATAACCAATAGGATAGAACACCTGGAAGACAGAACCTCAGACATTGAAGACAAATTATTTAATCTTGAAAGCAAAGTTGGCCAAACAGAAAGATGGTAAGAAATCATGAACAGAATCTACAAGAATTATGGGATATCATGAAAAGGCCAAATTTAAAAATTATTGGGATTGAGGAAGGCTTAGAGAAACAAACCAAAGGAATGAACAATCTATTCAATGAAATAATATCAGAAAATTTCCCAAATCTGAAGAATGAAATGGAAAACCAAATACAAGAGGCTTATAGAACTTCAAACATACAAAATTACAACAGACCCACACCAAGGCACATTATTATGAAAATACCTAACATACAAAATAAAGACAGAATTTTAAAGGCCGCGAGAGAAAAGAATCAAATTACATTCAGAGGAAACCAATAAGAATATCAGCAGATTTTTCAATCCAGACCCTAAAAGCTAGAAGAGCCTGGAACAACATATACCAAGCCCTGAAAGAAAACGGATGCCAACCAAGAATCTTATACCCAGCAAAACTTACCTTCAAATTTGACGATGAAATAAGATCCTTCCATGATAAACAAAAGCTAAAGGAATTTACAAAAAAGAAAGCCAGCATTACAGAACATTCTCAGCAAAATATTCCATGAGGAAGAGATGAAAAACAACGATGCAAATCAGCAACAGGAGGCGCTAGCCTAAAGGAATAGCCAAATAAAGGAGAAACCAAATCATGTCAAAACAAATATGAGTCAATTGACTGGGAATACAAATCATATCACAATAATAACCGTGAATGTTAATGGCCTGAATTCATCAATCAAAAGACACAGACTGGCAGATTGGATTAAAAGAAAAATCCAACAATATGCTGCCTGCAAGAGACTCATCTCATAGAAAGAGACACCCATAGACTAAAGGTGAAAGGATGGGGAAAAACATACCATGCACACGGACACAACAAAAAAGCTGGAGTATCCATCCTCATCTCAGATAATGTGGACTTCAAACCAAAACTAGTCAGAAAGGATAAAGAAGGACATTACATGCTGCTTAAGGGAAGCATAAATCAGCAAGACATAACAATCATAAATATCTGTACCCCGAACATTTGGCTCATCCCGTCGTCAAACAAATCCTTCTCAATTCAGAAATCAAATGAATACAACACAATAATACTAGGCGATTTTAACACACCTCTCTCACCACTGGATAGATCGTCCAAACAAAAATTGAATGAAACTATAGATCTACGGGACAGAATAGCTCAGTTGGTAAATTACCTGCCTTGCAAGCACCAAGGCCACAAGGTTCAATCCCCAGCACCCAAAAAAAAAAAAAAAAAAAAAAAGAAACCATATATCTCAATAACACAATCAACAATTTAGACTTAACAGACATATATAGAATATACCATCCAACAAAGAACGAATACACTTTCTTCTCAGCAGCACATGGATCCTTCTCTAAAAATAGACCATATTTTATGCCACAAAGCTACTGTTAGCAAATACAAGAAGATAGAGATACTACCTTGTACTCTATCAGATCATAATGGATTGAAATTAGAAATAAATGACAGAATAAAAAGCAGAAACTTCTCCAATACCTGGAGATTAAATAATACACTATTATATGATGAATGGATAAGAGAAGATATCAGGAGGGAAATAAAAAAATTCTTAGAAGTAAACGAGAACAAAGACACATCATATCAAAATCTCTGGGACACTATGAAAGCAGTACTTAGAGGAAGATTTATTTCATGGGGCGCATTCAACAAAAGAAGTAGAAATCAACAAATAAACGACTTAACACGACAGCTCAAAGCACTAGAAAAAGAAGAGCAGACCAATACCAAAAGTAGTAGAAGACAGGAAATAGTTAATATCAGAGCCGAAATCAACGAAATCGAAACAAAAGAAACAATTGGAAAAATTAACAAAATAAATAGTTGGTTCTTTGAAAAAATAAATAAGATTGATAAACCCTTAGCCACACTAACAAAGAGAAAGAGGGAGAAAACTCAAATTACTAAAATTCGGAATGAACAAGGAAACATCACAACAGACACGAGTGAAATACAAAACATAATTAGAAGCTATTTCGAAAATCTATACTCCAACGAAACAGAAAACCTCGAAGACATCAACAAATTTCTAGAGACATATGAACTACCTAAACTGAACGAGGAGGACATACACAACTTAAATAAACCAATTTCAAGCAATGAAATAGAAGAGGTCATCAAAAGCCTACCAACAAAGAAAAGTCCAGGACCAGATGGGTTCTCAGCCGGAGTTCTACAAAACCTTTAAAGAAGGAGCTCATTCCAATACTCCTCAAGCTGCTTCCACTGATAGAAGAGGAGGGGCCTCGAGCTGGGTTATAAGCCAATATCACTGATACACCTAAACCAGACAGGAACATACATCAGGAAGAAAATTTTGAACATAATAGTTGCTTATGTGAATATGATGCAAAAATTCTCAACAAAATTTTAGCAAATCATAAAAATATATTAAAGATGGTACTCCACGATCAAGTGGAGTATCCCAGGATACAGGTTGGATTAACATTCGGAAATCAGTAAATGTCATTCACCATATCAACAGACTTAAAGTTAAGAATCACATGATTATTTCAATAGATGCAGAAAAAGCATTTGATAGAATACAGCATCCCTTCATGCTCAAAACACTAGAAAAAATTGGGGTAGTGGGAACATTCCTAAACATTATAAAGGCAATCTACTCTAAGCCCATGGCTAATATCATTCTAAATGGTGAAAAACTGAAAGCGTTCCCCCTAAAAACTGGAACAAGGCAGGGATGCCCTCTTTCACGGCTTCTATTCAACATCATCCTTGAGACTCTAGCCAGAGCAATCAGACAAACCAAAAAAATTAAAGGGATACGAATAGGAAAAGAAGAACTCAAACTATCCCTGTTCGCTGATGACATGATTGTATATTTAGAGAACCTGGAAATTCCACCAGAAAACTTTTAGAACTCATAAGTGAATTCAGTAAAGTAGCAGGTTACAAGATCAATGCTCATAAATCCAATGCATTTTATACATAAGTGATGAATCTTCAGAAAGAGAAATTAGGAAAACTACCCCATTCACAATAGCTTCGAAAAAAATAAAATACTTGGGAATCAATCTCACAAAAAGAGGTGAAAGACCTCTACAATGAGAACTACAGAACACTAAAGAAAGAAATTAAAGAAAACCTTAGAAGATGGAAAGATCTCCCATGTTTCTGGATAGGCAGAATTAATATCGTCAAAATGGCTATACTACCTAAAGTGCTATACAGATTCAATGCAATTCCAATTAAAATCCCAATGATGTACCTTGCAGAAATAGAGCAAGCAATTATGAAATTCTTCTGGAAGAATAAAAAACCTAGAATAGCTAAAGCAATCCTCAGTAGCAAGAGCAAAGCAGGGGGTATTGCAATATCAGATCTTCATCTCTACTACAAAGCAACAGTAACAAAAATGGCATGGTATTGGTACCAAAATAGACAGGTAGATCAATGGTACAGAATAGAGGACATGGAC
>JAHUXG010001847.1:0-26063 GCA_020740815.1 Sciurus niger
GACTGGCACACCTGTGGAAAGCTGGAGACTAGGGGTAGTTCCCTGGAGGAAGTGCAGGTTGGAGAAACTGGTGAAAACTGAGCTCTCTCCAGCTCAGTGAGTCCTTCAGTGCACTGTGAAGGAAGGGGCCAGTTACAACAGGTGGGAAGACTAGAAGAGGGTGTGAGGGCATCTTGAGATCAGCTCACCTAGCCAATCAGTCTGGCACCTACTTGACTGGAGCAACCATTAAACTTCAGACAAGCCCACCTATCAGAGGAGAAGCGAAGTTGAGAAAATTTTTGAAAGCCAATGGAAGCATTTGGTCAATATTTCATAGAGACTTTTTCCCCCACCACACACACACCTCTACCATCTTTGAATTCAAATATTTTTCATGCATCAATTTATTGAAGACTGGGGTGTCTGAAGAGTATATTACAGTTTTTTTGTATATTCTCATATTTTTACTTTTTAAAAAAATCTGTATTTTTTCTCTCATCTATCTGTCTCTCTGGGTTCTCTTTCTCACTCTCTCATGCTTCCAGCAGCCTCTATTAATTCCTCCTTCTCTTTTACTATAAACTTTTGCCTCTATCTTCACTCCTTCTCCCTTATGAACATCACACCCTACACTACTTTTGTTCCCTCTTTGTCCATCATTTGAAATGGTAAACCCTTTTAGCAAACTTAGTGTTTATATTGTAGATCATAATTGGAACACATCATTTCTGTTTATTGCAACAGAACTGTAGACACCTTAATAGAAGCTATTTGGTTTAAGGTTGTAAGGTTGTGTATTGCTTGCATGGGTGCTGTTAATATTGGTCTCCCCCTTAAAAGTAAGGTACTAGAAGACTTCAGGGACACTATAAGACTACTGTACTTCCTCAGATCCATACCACTATATGAGAACACACACAAACAACATGAAAAAACAAGGGAAGAAAGCACCTCAAACAAACCATGATGTTCTTTCAATAGACTCCATAGACAACACAGTAGAAAACATGTCAGAGAAGGAATTTAGAAGGGACATAGTTAGACTCATCTTTGAAATAAAGGATGGTATTGGAGAGAAAATACAGGAAGTGGAAGACCACTTCAATAAAGAGGCAAAGATTATTAAAGGGAATCAAGCAGAAATCCTTAAAATGAAGGAAAAAATAAACCAAATTAAAAATTCAATGGAAAATATCACCAATAGACTAGACCACTTGGAAGACAGAACCTCAGGCAATGAAGACAAAATATATACTCTTGAAAATAAAATAGACCATACAGAGAAGATGGTAAGAAAACATGAACAGAACTTCCAAGAAATATGGGATATCATGAAAAGACAAAATTTAAAATTATTGGAATAGACAAAGGCATGAAGATACAAACTACAGGAATGTACAGTCTTTTCAAGGACATATCAGAAAATTTCCCAAATCTGAAAATGAAGTGGAAAATCAACTACAACAGGCTTACAGGACCCCAAATGTACAAAATTACAGCAGACCCACACCAAGGCACATTAGAATGAGAATGACTAACATACAGAATAAGGATAGAACTTTAAAGGCTGTGAGGGAAAAAAATTAAAATTACGTATTGGGGAAATCAATTTGGATTTCAGCTGAGTTCTCAACTCAGACCCTCAATGCCAGGAGGTTCTGGAATAACATATATCGAGCTCTGAAAGAAAATGGATGCCAACCAAGAATTCTATATCCATCAGAATTAAACTTCAGATTTGAAGATGAAATAAAAACCTTCCATGATAAACAAAAATTGAAAGAATTCACAAATAGAAAGCCTGCACTTCAGAAGATTCTCAGCAAAATATTCCATGAGAAGGAAATGAAAGAAAAAAAAATAATGAAAACTAGCAAAGGAACTACCCTAAAGGAGGAAAGGCCAATCAATGGAGAAACTAGGTCAAGTTAAAAACCAAAACTAAACCAAAATGACTGGGAATGCAAATCATATCTCAATAATAACCCTGAAAGTTAATGGCCTAAACTCATCAATCAAAAGACATAGACTGGCAGATTGTATTTTTTTTAAAAAGACCCAACAATATACTGTCTTCAAGAGACTCACCTCCTAGGAAAAGGCATCCATAGACTGAAGGTGAAAGGTTGGGGGAAAACATATCACTCACATGGACTGCGTAAATAAGTGGGGGTTTCCATCCTCATATCAGACAAAGTGGACTTTAAGCCAAAGTTAGTCAAAAGAGACAAAGAAGAACATTTCATACTGCTTAAGGGACTCATACATCAACAAGACATACAATCATAAATACTTATGCCCCAAACAATAGAGCATCTATGAACATCAAACAAATTCCTCTCAATTTCAAGAATCAAAGAGATCACAACACAGTAATACTGGGTGACCTTAACACACCTCTCTCACCACTGGATATATCTTTCAAACAAAAACTAAACAAGAAACTATAGAACGAAATAATACAATCAATAACTTAGACTTAACAAACTTTTATAGAATATCTCATTCCTCAATGAGCTAATACACTTTCTTCTCAGCAGCACATGGATCCTTCTCTAAAATAGACCATATAATACTCCACAAAGCAACTCTTAGCAAATATCAAAAAAAAAAAATACTACCCTGTGTTCTATCAAATCATAACAGAATGAAACTAGAAATCAATGATAAAATAAAAAATAGAAATTACTTCAACACTTGGAGACTGAATAACATGCTATTGAAAGATGAATGGATTGCAGAAGAAATCGGGGAGGAAATAAAAAAAATTTTTAGAGGTAAACAAGAACATGAATACAACATATCAAAATCTCCAAAACACTATGAAGGCAGTGCTGAGAGGTAAGTTCATTGCATTGAGCTCATATATTAAAAGAACAAAAACTCAACAAACAAATTACCTAACATTACTTCTCAAAGTCCTAGAAAAAGAAGAACAAATCAGCACCATAAGCAGTAGAAGACAGGAAATTATTAAAATCAGAGCTGAAATCAATGAAATTGAAACCAGACAAACAATTCAAAAAATTGACAAAATGAAAAGTTGTTGCTGAAAAAAAGTAAATAAAACTGTTAGACCCTTAGCTACACTAATGAGGAGAAAGAGAGAAAACTCAAATTACTAAAATTTGTAATGAAAAAGGAAATATCACAAGGGACACAACTGAAATACAGAAGATAATCAAAAACTATTTTGAAAATTTATACTCCAATAAAATAGATAATCTCAAAGACATCAACAAATTTCTAGAGACATATGAACTACCCACATTGAATCAGGAGGACATACATAATTTAAACAGATCAATTTCAAGGAATGAAATAGAAGACACCATCAAAAGCCTACCAGCCAAGAAAAGTCCAGGACCAAATGAATTCTCAGATGAATTCTATAAGACCTTCAAAGAATTAACACCAATACTCCTCAAACTATTCTGTGAAATAGAAAAGGAGAAAACCCTTCCAACCTCTTTCTATGCAACTGGTATCAGCCTGATACCAAAACAAGACAAAGACACATCAAGGAAAGAAAATTTCAGATCAATATCCCAGATGAACACAGATGCAAAAATTCTCAATAAAATTCTGGAAAATCACATATAAAAACATATTAAAAATAAAGTGCACCACAATCAACTGGGGTTCATGCCAGGGAAGCAAGTTTGGTTCAACATACAGAAATCAATAAACATAATTCATTAAATTGATAGACTTAAAGACAAGAATCATATGATCATCTCAATAGATGCAGAAAAAGCATGAGAAAATACAGCACCTTCTCATGTACAAAACACTAGAAAAACTAGGGATAGTGGGAACATACCTTAACATTGTAAAAGCTGTCTATGCTAAGCCCACGGCCAACATCATTCTAAAAGAAAATTGAAAGCAATCCCTCTAAAATCTGGAACAAGACAGGGATGCCCTCTTTCACCACTTCTATTTAACATAGTCCTTGAAACTCTAGCCAGAGGAATCAGAGAGATGAAAGAAATAAAAGGGATATGAATATGAAGAGGAAAAGAAGAACTCAAACTATTTGTCTACTACATGATTCTATATTTAGAAGACCCCAAAACTCCATAAATTAATTCAGCAAAGTAGAAGGATATAAAATCAGTACCCATGAGTCAAATATATTTCTATACATAAGTGATGAATCCAGTGCAAGAGGAATTAGGAAACCAACCCCATTCACAATTGCCTAAAAAAAAAAATCTTGGGAATCAACCTAAAAAAAGAGCTGAAAGACCTCTACAATGAAAACTACAGAATACTAAAGAAAAAAAATTGAAGAAGACCTTAGAAGATGGAAAGACCTCCCATGCTCTGGAATAGGCAGAATTAATATTATCAAAATGGCCATACTACCAAAACCATTATACAAATTTAAAGCAATTCCTATTAAAATCCCAATGACATTCTTCATAGAACTAGAAAAAGCATTCATGAAATTCATTTGGAAAAACAAGAGACCCAAAATTGCCAAACCAATCCTTAGCAAGAATGAAGCAGGAGGCATCACAATACCAGACCTTAAGTATACTACAGAGCCATAGTAACAAAAACGGCATGGTATTGGCACCAAAATAGACACGTAGAGGAATTAATGGAATAGAAGACACAGAGACAAACCCACATAAATACTGTTATCTCATACTGGACAAAGGTGCCCATAACATTCACTGGAGAAAAGATGGCCTCTTCAACAAATGGTGCTGGGTAAACTGGAAATCCATATGTAACAAAATGAAATTAAACCTCTATCTCTCACCCGGCACAAAAATCAACTCAAAGTGGATCAAAGACTTAGGCACTAGAACACACACTCTGTGCCTAATAGAAGAAAAAGTAGGATGAAATCTCTACCACGTCAGCTCAGGAACTGACTTCCTTAACGAGACTCCTAAAGCACAGGAAGTAAATTCAAGAATCAATAAAAGGGATGGACTCAAACTAAAAAGCTTCCTCTCAGCAAAGGAAACAATCAATAACATGAAGAATGAGAGAAAATTTTTACCACAGGCACCTCAGGTAGAGCATGAATCTCCAGGATATATAAAGAACTCAAAAAAGTTAACACCAAGAAAAAAAAAAAAGAAAGAAAGAAAAAAAAAGCAAATAACCCAATCAATAAATGAGCTAAGGAACTGAACAGACACTTCACAGAAGAAGAAATACAATCAATCAATAAACATGAAAAAATGTTCATCATTTCTAGCAATTAGAGAAATGCAAATCAAAACTATTCTAAGATTTCATTTCAATCCAGTCAGAATGGTAATTTTCAAGAACACAAGCAATAATAAGTGTTGGTGAGGATGTGGGGAAAAAAGGTTCACTCATACATTGCTGGTGGGATTGCAAATTGGTACAACCACTACAGAAAGCAAAATGGAGATTCCTCAGAAAATTTGGAATGGAACCACCATTTGACCCAGCTATCGCACTCCTTGGTCTATACCAAAAGGACTTAAAATCAGCATACTTCTGTGACACAGCCACATCAATGTTTATAGCAGCTCAATTCACAATAACTACACTATGGAACCAATTTAGATGCCCTTCAACAGATGAATGGATAAAGAAAATCTGGTACATATACACAGTGATATATTACTCAGCCTTAAAGAAGAGTGAAATTATGGCATTTGCAAGTAAATGAATGGAGCTGGAGAATATCATGCTAATTGAAATAAGCCGGTCTCAAAAAACCAAAGGCCAAATGTTTCCTCTGATAAGGGGATGCTAATCTATAATGGGGGAGGGTGGGTGGAGAAGAGTGAAGGAACTTTGGATTGTTCAGAGGGGAGTGAGAGGAGAGGAGGAGGTATGGGGATGGGAAGGACAATGAAATAAGGTTGACATTATTACCCGGTGTACCTGTATGATTATACTACAGTAGTGACTTAATCCTGTTTGGTCAGAGGAAGAAGAAGTTATGCTCCATTTGTGTACAATGTGTCAAAATGCACTCTACTGTCATGCATAACTAATTAGAACAAATTTTTTTTTAAAAAAAGATAATAGCCAAAAAAAAAAAAAAAGTGGTAAGTATGTACAGTGGAGTATTATTGAGCCATAAAAAAGAACAAAACAATGTCATTTGCCAGAAAATGGATGGAACTGCAATAAAATGTTGAAGTCAGATAGAGAAAGATGCAGGGAGAGAATACTGAAAGCAAAGGGAATAGGAAGTATTCTTTTTGGCCTGAGGCAAAAGAAAGTTGGGGATGTGAAATAAGAACAAAGTACTGAATAACCTGGAGTACACGTGTGTTGAAGAGGATGGTGAGAGCAGAGGCCCTGGAAGGTCATCACGGAGGGCATATTCATCAGGACCCTCTGGGCTAGGCTGCGACAACCCCAAATCCTAGTGTCTTAAAATGACAAACAGGATCTCTCACTCAATGACCTTTGTCCCAAGCCTCCCCGTTCTGGGTGTGTTCCAAATGCAGCTGGTCCCACGGCAAAGGGCAGACAGAGCACGGGAGGCACACGCTGATCCTGCAGGACTCTGCCCCGAAGTGGACGTGAAGGTGCTTCATGGGCCAAAGCGAGTCGCACAGCCACACCCAGCTTCGAAGGCGGCAGGAAAGCGCCATCGCATCGTAGCAGAGAAAGACAAGCGATAGGAATGCGGAGTCTACCCAAGTCCGCCGTCGGGTCCTCTCACATCCATCTCCGCTCTCGCCTGCAGGAGGCCCGCACAAAACCCCAGTCCGGGGATGACGGCCTGAAAGTCTGGCCCAGTTGCTCTCTGCGATGAGGAGGAGCTTTCTGCAGTTTGGCAAGGCTACCGTGACCCGATCCTTAATCAGACACTAATCCAGGTGTGGCTTACAGATGTTACAGGTGCCTTACAGATGTTGTTACTAGCTACAGATGTTGCCCACATCCCTGGGTAATGCGTTGGGGGGGGGGGGTCATTCAATCAACCAAAGGCCTTGAAAGAAAAAAAAAATGTTTTCTAGAAAATAAGAAGTTCTGCTTCAAAATCATATTTTTAATTTCTGAGTTTCTATAGCCTGCTGCTTGGTCCTACCATGCCAGACTCACCAATCCTCCAATTATGTAAGCCAATTACTTTTAAAAAATATATACATACATACACATATATATTTAAACTGTATATATTTATGTTTTATATCTATATTTAGACAGATTTATATGCATTGGTTCTGTCTGGACAGCCGTGACAGATTAGGCTCTCTGATCTTGGATACCTTGAAAAGTTTCTTTTCAATTCTTGATATGGCTTCCCTTGGCTTTCCCTTGAACTGAAAAAAAAAAAAAAAAAAAAAACAAGTTATTTGTTCTCACAAACCTACTGTATTATAGAGAAACAAAATAACCATAATAAAAGCTTGTAATTAGGGAGGGGAAAATCGCAGATGTGGAAGCTAGCGTTCTACCTGGGGCAGGCATTGCACCGGCCCCCTACGCTGGGGCTGAGGGATATGTAGTTGATGTGACCCTGACTTAGAAGTAATCTTGACCTTCCCTGCTCTGTTTCTTTTCCTGCTATTCTCTTTGGTCACATCTTAAGTCGAAAAAGCGGGTCACTTTAAAATTCTTGCAATCACAGTATATTTCAAACCCGGCTTCGTAGGAAGTCTTTCACACATTCAAGGCAAGAACGCTTGCAAATACCAAGGCAGGCGCCTGCTGGGTGTCGAACAGCAGAGGGCGCCAGAGGCAGCCTGGCCGGTAGGCAGGATCCCAAGCAACAGAATGTTGAAAGAAGCCCAACACCTCTCAGGTTAAGTTGTTGAAGCATCCAGTGACCTGAACCTACTATATAGAACCAACAGATTTTCCCTATCATTTACTAAAAGTAAATTCTGAAAAGTTGAGACGTCAGGACATGAGAGAATTATAAGAAGTGACATCTTGTCCCAGGAAGAGGGCTCAAAGTGGGCACTGCCAGAAAGCAAACCGTCCTTCCCTGAAGATGAGCTCCTGGTGCCACAGCCATCTCTAGCCAAGGACCGAAAGCACAAAGGGACGAAGGTGAGGTTTTGGATAATGAGTCAGTTGGGGAGTGGAAATGTATGGAAATGCATAAAAATTTAGCTTGGGTTCACCCTTCCCATCGTGTAACTACTACCAAGCTTTCTGACTGGAGGTTGGGGATGGGGATGGAGACGGGACGGTAAGTCTGGCATGTTAGAGCCGGATAGCAACTGGGTGAGACTTTCAGGTTGTCACACCTGGGGTGGGGTTTTGTGTGTCCTCCTGCAGGCAAGAGTGGGATTCAATATTCAAGGATTAGGGGACAGACTTTGGTAGGCTTCAAACATTCTAACAGGTGGTTCCAGTTCTCTTTCTCTGCTATGATAAGACTGCACTTTCCTGCCTTTTTAGAAGTTGGGACTGGCTGTGTGACTCCCTTTGGCCTATATAATGCATTTAGGAGTAATGTGTGTCATTTTGGGTAGAAGCCTTGAGAGAGGTTTTATCTGTTCTGCATGTAGGTAAGAGTATTCAGTCAGCACTGAGTATAAGGGAATTTCCACGAAACCACGACGGACACGGGAGATCACATAAGGGAGTTTATTAAGCAAACAGTGTTTCCCTGCAGGGTAAGAGAGAAAATGAGAGGAAAAGAGAAAGGAAAAGAAAGGGTGCATGCTAGAGAGAGTGGAAAGCCAGGAGGACAGAGAAAAGTGAGGAGGACAGACAGAATGGAAAAGATGGTGGGGAAGCTACAGTAAAGAAATTGAATTCCGCTGGGCTAACAGGGGACCAATATCGGAGAAGGATACTTGCAAGCTGACTGATGAACCAATAGCAAGCTAGGATGTTCACAGATTGACAAGTGGTTGGGAGGCGGGGAAAATGGCTGCACCTGATGGGCAGGGGAGCAGCTTCATACATTACACTGAGCAAAGATGAATGTTTACTGAAAAAAAGAAATCCATCGAATTAAAGTAATATGTAGTATTCTTTTGGTTTCCCTTTTTTAAAAACTTTTTTATGAAGATGTATTTTGTACATAAAAAAAATACCTGTGGAATATAAGATATTTATTAACACAAGTTTTAATAAAGTTTTTCTGTGATTAAAAGAAGTTTTGGAAACAAAGGAATCAGAATGAGAATTATGGAAAGGCAAAATAAAACTATAATAGAACTGTCTTTCATCCCTCCTTTCTTTTAGACTGATAAAGGATGAATACATTTGGTGGGATCTGCTGTTGAGGAGAGGGTAGAGAGTTGGGTCCCCTCTACCATACTGGAAGGAGTGTACAGCCTTGGGAGGCCAGTTTTAGAAGTCATGTTTTCATGAAAAGAAACGTTGCTAAGGAGAAATCAGGCTTTTAGATTTTTGCTCTGGGTCCACAGACTTCCCAGGGTTTCATTTAAATTCAGGGAATCTCTGACTGAAGAAAAAAATTGCATCTTTGCGTTCATTAACTTCTGCCCAGAGTTTAGCATTTCCTTCAATCATGAATATATGCCCCAAATTTACATTACATCTGACTGTCATGAATGGTGATGAGATTATTTCCTAGTTGCTGATAATAACTGAAATATTATTCACTCTTACCATATTGAAAATTATTACATAATTGATAATTATGCAATGAACATTTATATTCATTATGAGACTTTGCAGCTACATCTTATCTAATTACTCACCATTTTTAATTTGGATGACTGTAATTTCAATATAATTTTGTTTTCTCCATAATTTGTGTGTTTTGATTTATTTATTTGATATTCATGATTCATGCTCCTGAGTAGACATCCAGAGGCTTCACTAGACTGCCAAAGTCCCCGTTAAATTTAAAAGCAATGCTTCAGGTGGAGAGGGGCTCGATAAGCTACTCACGACCAACTTTTAATTATGTAGAGAAAGTCTCAGGAAGGAAAAAACTTAGCCATAGTAGGAAGTGAAAAGAAAAAGACCTCAGTACACTCTCTCTCTAGATTGTTTTGTCTTCAAAGCAATTTGGAAGTTATGGCTTCTATTTCTAACCCCACTCCCTTCCCTTCATTCCCCTTTGTCTAATCTACTGAATATTGGTTCTCCCCCACCCCGCCCCACTTACCGTAGGTTAGCTTCCACATATCAGTGAAACATTCAACATTTGGTTTTAGTTTTCATTTAGCATGGTAGTCTCTGAGTCCATCTATTTACTTGCAAATGTCACATAGTCATCCTTCTTTATGGCTGAGTTACCCTGCGTTGTGCATATATACCACAATTTCTTTATCCATTCATTTGTTGAAGGGCGTCTAGTTTGGTTCCATAGCTTAACTATTGTGAATTGAGCTGCTGTAAACATTGATGTGGCTGCGTCACTGTAGTATGCTGATTTTAAGTCCTTTGGATATAAACCGAGGAGTGGGACAGTTAGATCAAATGGTGGTTCCATTCCTAACTTTTAAGGAATCTCCATACTGCTTTCCAGAGTGGTTGCACCAATGTGTGTTAGACTTCTTTTATTTATTTATTTTATTTATTTTTTTTTAAACTTCTTTTAAAGCATCCATTATTCATTCTCTCTCTCTCTCTCTCTCTCTCTCTCTCTCTCTCTCTCTCTCTCTCTCTCCCTCCTATGCTGAAAAGTGAACCCAGGGTCTTGCAGATACTAGGCAAGTGCTCTACCACTGAGTTATATTTCCAGCTCCAAAGCATTCATTATCTTAAATTAAATCTCTGCTCTCTGTCCATCAGACACTTCTTTATTCTTCAAATGTTCTTCAGACATAAGTCTCCATTTGTTTTTAAGAATTCAATCTCAAATTAAATAGATGCGATCAGGTGGGGCTCCTTTGCTCCTTGTCCGTTGGTTGCTTCACGTGATAGCAAACTGTCCTTTAGAAAGATCTGCGAGCCTGATGAATGAGCCAATTAGGGGCCATGGGTGGGTGAGGATGGGGTGCATCCTCCTCTGGCTTGACTCTCACACCCTGGCGTCCTCCTCCTCTGACTGTCGTCTACACCCGCCTCAGGGCTGGACTGGCTGTCAACCTTCCTCCACTGTAGGATCTAGTTCCCAATCTGCTCCTTACTCCATTTTCTCCCAATTACCCAAACACTTTCTCAGCTGACTGACTCTCCAGTTGGCTCATCCCCTCTGGAGTGATTTGCTCTAGAAATGCTGCAGATTCTTGTGCTGTAAATGCATGGGCGGACTCGCTGTTCAGTGTGGGACTTGCTCTGTAGATGCTGCTGGGCTCTTCCCCTGGGACCCCTGCAGGAGAAAGCACGTCATCAGAGCACAAGATGAAGAACCAGGCAAACAGGAGAGTAGTTCCCAGCTCTCTGCCAAGCTCGGCTTCCAGAAGAAAGCCTGTGGTCTCCACAGGAAGCCCTTTTCTGGGGAATTCATCAGAAAACTACTTAAAGACCTTTGACCAATAACTGTTTGCACTTTCTTTTGTTCTTTTCTTCCTTTCTTTCTCTTTTTCTCTCTTTCTTTCTTTTGCCATTTTTGGATGATTTAACCTCGGTTACCTTCTGCTTCTCTTGCTCTTTTGGTTGCATATCTTCTACTTTCATCTTAAATATGCCTGGACAGGAAAGAATGAACTTAGCAGGCCTAGTTTGCTGAGACCCTGCACATTCTACAGAAGACTGGCCCATATCCAACATCTCTGAGTAGATAATTTCTGAGTCCTCAAAAACATCTAAGGAAACATCAGGAACGTGAAGAGAGAGCCTATAGAATGGGGCAAAATATTTGCCACCTGCGCCTCAGATAGAGCAGTCATCTCCAGGATACATAAAGAATTCAAGAAACCTAACACCAAAAAATAGCCCCATCAATAAATGAGCAAAGGAACTGAACAGGCACATCACAGAAGAAATATGATTAGTCAACAAATATATGAAAATGTGTTCAACATATCTAGTAATTAGATAAATGCAAATTAAAACCACCCTAAGATTTCATCTTACTCCAATTAGAATGGCTATTATCAAGAACACAAACAATAATAGATGTTGGCATGGATGTGGGGGGAAAAGGCACACTCATGCATTGCTGGTGGAGTTGCAAATTGGTACAGCCACTCTGGAAAGCAGTGTGGAGAATCCTCAGAAAACTTGGACTGGCCCCACCTTATGATCCAGTTATCCCACTCCTTGGTTTATACCCAAAGGACTTAAAATCAGCATACTTAGTGATGCAGCCACATAATGTTTATAGTAGCTCAATTCACAATAGCTAAGTTATGGAACCAATCTAGCTACCCTTCAACAGATGAATGGATAAAGAAAATGTGGTACATATACACAATGGAATATTACTCAGCCATAAATAAGAATGAAATTATGGCATTTGCCAGTAAATGGATGGAACTGGAGACTATCATGCTAAGTGAAATAAGCCAATACCCCAAAACCAAAAGTCAAATGTTTTCTCTGATGTATACTTGCTAACACATAATAAGGGGGAGTGGAGAATAGAAATTAATTGAATTAGAAAAAGGGGAATGAAGGGAAGGAAGGAAGGAGGGAATAGGAAAGACAGTAGAATGAATCAGACATAACTTTCCTATATTTATACGAGAATACACAACCAGTGTAACTCCACATTGCGTACAACCACAAAAATGGGAAGTTATACTCCATGTATGTATAATTCGTCAAAATACACTTTACTGTCATGTAGATCTAAAAAGAAGGAATACACACACACACACACACACACACACACACACAGAGACATCTTGCGTGGGGCTGGGGTTCCTGCTCAGTGGAAGAGGGCTTGCCTAGCACATGTGAGGCACTGGGTTCCTTCCCAAGCACCACATAAAAAAACTAAATAAACAGAAACATCTTGCCTGATAAGAATGTCTTTGTGTACCTGAAAAGTTGGTGCACACCAGGTACTTTATGCTAGCCACGTGGTTAGGATTAACCCTGCTTTTATTCACCTGGGACCTGGGGCCACACCTACATCCGTTTGGCCTCTAGGGTAGAGTCTGGACTGGTAAGCAGGTGAGGTCAAACATGGGGGCTCTCGTGCCTAAGTGAATGAGCCCCGACAACAACTCTAGACACCAAGTTTTAGGTGAGCTCTCCTGGCTGGCAATAGTGTGTTTGTGTTGTGACAGGACTCTGGGTAGAGAACAGAGCACCCTGTGAGCCCTCTGGGAGAAGACGGCTGGGGGCTCAGGCCCGTCTTACCTGGCTGCTGCCCTGGGCCCCTTTCTTTTTCTTTGCTGATTTTATTTTGGAGCCTTTCTCTGTAAGGCCGTACTGTGAACAGAAGAGTCTTTCTGAGTGTTGAGTTCTTACAGAGAATCTTCAACCTGAGAGCTCAGGATTCAGCCCATGGCGGTGGATTCAGTGATGATTTCTTGAACGTGACGCTAAAAGCATAAGCAATTTAAAAAAGAGAGAAGAAGGACTAGAATCAAATTCCAAAGTTCTATGCATGAAGAGACACAATCTACAGAGGGCAAAGGCAGCCCCCAGGGAGGAGAAAATAGATGTGGTATGTGGAAGTTAGTTCAAAATAAGAAGAAAAAAAATAACAGAAAGCAAAAGATGGGGAGGATTCTGTTTTGAAGAAAGAGCCGTGGAGTAAAAGAAGGGGCTTGAGGGGGAAAGAGGAGGGATGGGAATGAGTCTGACCTCACTCTCTTATGCACACGTGTGAACAAACCACAGTGAATCCCACCATCATGTCCATCCACTAACTATAAAAAAAAAAAAAAAAAAACTATAAGCAAAGAGCAGAAAGCTCAGTAGAGGAGAGGGAAGGGAACAGGGGAGGCAGAAGGGAGGGAAAGGGGAAGCACTGAGGACTAGATTAGAATAACTTACATTCCTTGCTTTTATACTTACGTCAAAATGAATCCTAATGTTATGTACAACCAGAGGAGTCAATTAAAAATATATTTTTTTTGCTAGTTTTTTTTTTATTGTAAACAAATGGGGTACAACTTGTTTCTCTGGTTGTACATGAAGTAGAGGCATACCATTTGTGTAATCATACATTTACATAGAGTAATGGTGTTTGATTCATTCTGCTATTTTTCCTTCCCCCACCCCTCCCTTCTTCTTTTCCCTCTATACAGTCCCTCCTACCTCCATTCTTGCCTCCCTCCCACCCCCCATTATGTGTCATCATCCGCTTATCAGCGAGATCATTCATCCTTTGTTTTCTTGAGATTGGCTTATCTCACTTAGCATGATATTCTCCAGTTTCATCCATTTACCTGCACATGCCATAATTTTATTATTCTTTATAGCTGAGTAATATTTCATTGTATATATGTACCACAGTTTCTTTATCCATTCATCAATTGAAGGACATCTAGGTTGGTTCCACAATCTGGCTATTGTGAATTGAGCAGCTATGAACATTGATGTGGCTATATCTCTGTAATATGCTGATTTTAAGTCCTTTGGGTATAGGCCAAGGAGTGGGATAGCTGGGTCAAATGGTGGTTCCATTCCAAGTTTTCTAAGGAGTCTCCACACTGCTTTCCAGAGTGGCTGCACTAATTTGCAGCCCCACCAGCAATGTATGAGTGTACCTTTTTCCCCACATTCTCGCCAACACCTGTTGTTGCTTGTATTCTTGATAATTGCCATTCTAATTGGGGTGAGATGGAATTAAAAATATTGTATAAAAAATTTTTAAATGGGAGAAAACATTTGCAGATCACATATCTGATAATGGGTTAATATTCAGAATATAGAAATAACCCCAATTACTGAACAACAAAAAAATTGAACAGCTGATTAGAAATGGGCAGAGGACTTGAATAAGGCATTTCTCAAAAAAGTTATGCAAACAACCTAAAGTGACATGTGAAGAAGTGCCACATCCCTGGGCATTAGGGAGACACAAGTCCAAACCACACGGAGCTGCTATCTCACCGTCTTTAGGATGGTTGCGATCAGAAAAACCAAATAGTCTTGGTGGGAACATAAAGGAACTGGAACCCTCGGGCTTCCTGCAGGGATGCAGAAGGTCGCAGCCGATCGGGAAAACAGCGTGCAGGCTGCCCAAAAATATAAAATAAAAAGAGAAGTAACCCAGCACGTTGGTGCACACCTGTAATCCCAGTGGCTTGGGAGGCTGAGGCAGGAGGATTTCCAGGTCAAAGCCAGCCTCAGCAAAAGTGAGGTGCTAAGCAACTCAGTGAGACGCTGTCTCTAAATAAAATACAAAGTAGGGCTGGGGATGTGGCTCAGTGGTTGAGTGACCCTGAGTTCAATCCCTGGTATCCACCTCCCGCCCCACAAAAAAAGAAAACTTCCATATGATCCAGCAATTTCACTTTTTGGTATACGCCCCAGAGAATTGGAAGCAAGGTCTCAGAGACGTGTTGGTACTCCCAGGTTCTCAGCAACATCATTCATAATAGCTGAACGGTGAACATGACCATCAATGGATGGATGTCTAAACAAACTGTGTGTATGAAGAGCAGAGGGTGGGGGTTATTCACCCTTAAACTTGAAGGAAATTCTGACCTACACTACGATTTGAATGAACCTAGAGGACACTACGCTAACTGAAATAAGCCACGCACAAAAAGGCAAATGCTGCAGGATTCCACTCCTTGAGGTGTTTAAGAGCCTTCAAATGTACAGAGAGGGAGAGTATCTCGGTGGTTGCCAGGGTCAGGGAAGGTGGAGCTGTTGTTTAAGGGGTGTAGAGTTTCAGTTCTGCAGGAGGAGAGGTGTTCTGGAGATGGTTTACTCAACAACGTGAACGTACTTAACAACACTATATTTAAAATTGGTTAAGAGGATGAGCTTTATGTTGTGTTTTACCATAATTTAAAGAGTTTCAAAATGCCAGAAGAGAGTCACCACAGTAATCACTACTTTGTGCAGTAAATCTAGATGTCTGCTCCCCTCCCCCACAAAGCCTTGCCCTTCCGTTCTCGATCCCACTGGGCTCGGACACTACCTTGCAGAGGCTGTGATGACCACAGCTGACAGAGTGGATTCCCCACGTGCGAAATGTCATTTGAAGTGTGTCTCCTTGTTTGATGCTCACAAGGGCAAGTGCCATCATCTTCCCCATTTTACAGAGCAGGACCCTGCGGCCAAGGGCGTTAAGTAAGCGACCTGCTGGTTCAGGGCTGACAAGTGGCAAAGCCAGGATCCAGACCCGAGCCTGACTCCGGAGTGACGAGTAACATTTTATCTGCAGAAGAGCCAAGGGCCCAGGTGCCCCACAGCCACGACTCCCCTTCCTCCACCCACCTCCTACATCCGTGGCTTCCTCATCGCAGACCCAAAGGAAGTCAAGTTCAACTACAAAAATAACACAAATTCTTTCAACCTCCCATCTTTCTCGACAAGCAAAACCCCCTAGAACGTGCTCTTTCCTTTCACCGGTCTCTCCCCTCCACGCCGCTTTTCTCTGACATTAATTATCCTAGACATGGAACGTGACAGTGTGGAGTGTCAAGGTGTGAAGCCGCACAGACCCAGAAGCGACCACGGTCCCATACTTTACCAACCGGTTCCTTGCTTCCTCTAAACCTCAGTGTCATTGACTCTAAAATGGGAACACCAGGACCTTTCTCACCAGAGATTAAATTAGATAATATCTTAAATGTCTAACAGTAGTTTATCTATAGTAGGGACTGGTTAAATTGTTATTATTATTATTAATAAGAGATTGATTATTCTTCAACCACTGGAAGCTTGGTGAGATGAAAATTAGAGGTAGAATTTTTCTGTGGCTCCAAATTCGATATTGAAACATGAAATCAGCATGGAGACTGATTTCTACCGGCAGAATTGGGTTGTGTTCAAAGACGGCGATTTCCCGGTAACTCAAGCTGTTCAAGCAGACACCACCTGGTGAGTATGCTCTACATAGAATCCAATCCTGGCAGCCTCCGGAGCCTATGCATTTATTTCCAGAATGCTCTACTGCCCTGTCCCCATGTTCCGATCCTTCCCATCCTTTGGACTTCTACAAGGGGTGCCTTTTTTCATGTCAAAGGAACCCACTGAAGTGCTAGGTGCTGGTGAACAGGTGGCCTCGTTTTAATTGTCCTCATCTGGACCCAAAAGCAAGCAGGAGTGACCGTTCTCCAACTGGAACCTGAGATACTGATGCCAAAGCTGAGTTGATAAGCTTTCTGCTGGCCTAGATGCTCCAGCATTCAAAACCTATCTTTTCTTTTTGTCTTTATCAACCCATCCAGGGGATGACAGATGGCCTTGTTCATTATACTGACTCTTACCAAGTTTATTCTCAGAATCCAGGGGATTTACAAGAGGTGCTCAACATTTGCAGATTCAGCCTGTAGGAACTTTTGGAGGCTATTTGTGGGAAAGATGGATCCCGTGGAAGCATAACCCTGGGTAATTAAGTGAACTCTGCATCCAGGCTGGCTGGTGACGGGCGCTGCTGTTGGAACTCTTTGACCTGTGCACTCATGTCTGAGCGAGTCCCCTTCATCCTCCAAGTTTATCTGAGAGCTCGCTCTTTCTTTTTTCCTAGTTGTAGGTGGACACAGCACACTTATTTTTTAATCTTTATGTGGTGCTAGGATGGAACCAGGGTCTCATGCATGCTAGGCGAGTGCTCTACCACTGAGCCACAACCCCGGCCCCGACAGCTCCTTCTAAGCGAGGTTTCTTCCAGTGTTCTAGAAGCAACTTGGGGAGCAAATGCTGTGCAGCTGGAGGCTGTCAGCTAGCTTCACTCCTCACGGCAGTTTCTCTCTTGCAGTGTTCCACACTTCATGCAACTCTAAATGTTTTGATATTTTTCTTCCCTTTGAATCACTTTTGGAATGAGCCCCAGACCTGAAAACACTAGGTTAAATTAGGAGAGTGTGAACAGCGTCATGGCCCTGGCACAGGTAGCCAGATTGCTCTTCACAGGGACTTTGCCTAATAAACGAGTGCACTGGTTTCTCTGCTCCTCCCGCATCCTTTAGTCAGCCCCAGGCAGAGAGCGCCAGGTTGTATGGTAAGCATGTGCCTGCAGCTGGTGCAGGCAGATGCCAAAGGGACACAGTGGTTCCTCCACTTGCAGATGCATCGGGAAAGCTCTGATCAAGAAAGAAGAGACTTGTTCCATGTGCGTATTATGTTACAGCAAAAAAGAGTCATTCCGTCTACAAAACGGCTGGCAAAGCCAGGTCCCTGTCTGCTGCTTAAAACTTCCTGGAGGAAGCAGCATCTCAGGGAGGCAACTCTTGTGTCTACGCTGCCCTCTGCTGGTCTTTGAGGAGAATGCAGTGTGGAGCTCCCAGTCTCCAGAATAAAATCAACTGCTCACCACCGGGGGAGCCTTTAACCTGATGGTCACTATTGTTTTTTTCAAAATAGGCAGAAGGAATGATGTTGGGTAACAATTTAGTCAAAAAGCTGCACCATAAACCAAGAAGGTTAGATGGAGTCTCCTTCGCTTTTTTACCTTGTGGTCAGACCTCCACATTTTCTCAATCCGTATGTGTTTCCACTAGGTAAACCAGAACTCAAGCAGCCGTAGTGATTAAAAGCTGTGATTCCCTTCCTGGGTGGTCAGGGTTTGTCTCTGCGGGCAGCCCATTTGATTTACTTAGGTAACTCGACATCACAAATTCTTCTGATTCTTAATGGAAAGGAATTTATAAACTTCCAGTCCCTTCTAAAAAGTCCCATTGACCATAAAACATTGAGTTGAAGGAATGCTGTTGAGGGGGAGGCGAGGATATAATGGGAGGTTCCAAGAAGGAAGTCGAGTGTCACTGTTTGACTTCAGCAAGGAACTAAGTGGTTCCCACTTCCATCTGTGGAAGAGAAGATAAAGGGATAGTGTCACGAGCTTCCTAAGTAGCTTTTGAGGGAGGCTTTGAAAGTGGACATTTGGTAATCTACTGCTGTGTAGCAAACAATCCAAAGGTTTGGTGGTCTAGGGGCTGGGCATGTAACTCACCAGTAGAGCACATGCTTAGCATGTGCAAGACCCTGAGTTCAATCCTTAGTACCAAAAAAACAAACCAGCAAATTGTGACTGTCTTAAACAACAGTCCTTTATACCTCAGTATTCTATAGTTTGAATGGACTCAGTGGGCTGCCATTTATAATCCAGAGCATGTCCAGGAGCTCATCTGCTTCTGAATGTCCAAAATGACTTCCTTACATTGTAGTCTTGACTTAGATGAGGTAAACGTGAGGGCTGAGGCAAGACAAGATGAGGGCAGAGCAGGGCTCTTCTTTTTCTCCTGTCCTTTGACCTCTCCCTCTCCAGCAGGGTGACTGAATAGCTCAGGTCCCCAGAAGGGTGAGCTTCCAGGTCTTCTTAGGAACAGAGACAGCTTCGCGCCTGCCTTATTAAATTGATGAAAGTGATTGACTGTGGTCCAGGCCTTCTCCCGGGATGGGTGGTTCTCTAAGGGCTATCTTGGACAGCAGACACAACACAGGTAACAAAGGATGCTGAGATGTAGAAGAAAGAGCAGAGCCGAAGACATGAACGAAAGCCCAAAGCTGAGAAGATAGAAGCGAACAGGGTGGTGGATATGGTTGGTTACAGAGTAGATGAACAGTCGGCTTGGTGTTGAGACAAGAGTCAGACAGCTGGAGACCTTGAGCGTTAAGCTCAGCAATTTGAACTTAGTTTTATCCAAACCTAGCTGTGCCAGAAAATGTCCTAGGGACGATCAGATGCCATTTCCTGAACTATCACCAAGGCAAACTGTTGATAAGACAAGGAGAACATCATCTCAGCAGACACATGGCAGTGTCTCGGAGGGTCAGGTCAGAATTTATGGAAATGGAAATTTGGTCTAAGGCAGTTTCCTCCGTGGAGAGAGGGAAGGTCTTGATGTAGTTTGTGTAATGACTGCAACATGACAGTCTAAGGCAGGTGGAAGAAGCAAGGTGAAGCAAGGTAAGGCAAGGAATTCACATAATCTTGGGGCAAAAACTGTCTTTGGGGGCTTTTCATTGAAGTGTTGATGGATATTCTGGAAATTTCTATGATGAAAATCAAGCCATTTGTCTACAAAGAGTCTCTTGGAATAGTAAAGTTCTGCTTCATTAAAAAAAAATTCTAAGATGTTTTACATTGAATTACAAAAACCAGAACATGGAGGGGAGAAGAGATATGAGAAGTTAACCAGCGGCCACAGGAGGAAACCAACAAAACCTGTTCATGTTCCTAGATAGGTGTTGACGCCACGACTCAATCTCCCAGCAGCAATCCCAGGCACCACTTTTTTCTTGACCGTTAACCCCATTGAAAACAGAAGCATCAGGCCTTCTTCCTGTGCATTATCCTCCTTTCCTGAAGTTTTTTCCATTATTCCTTAGCCTGCCCCTCTTTGGAATAACCAGTGCAGGTTCAATATAAATAATTTCTATATTCATTCCCCAGATTTTTGTAATAAAAATGCTTTGGCTTCTTAGGTATAGCACTTATTTCCAACTGCCACTACATGTGCAGAGCTCATCCCTGGACCTGGTGTGTGGTGTGGGTGTGTGTGTGTGTGTGTGTGTGTGTGTGTGTGTGTTTGCTCGCACACATTCCTGGGGATTGAACTCAGGGGCGCTGTACCACTGAGCCACATTCCCAGTCCTTTATATTTTGAGACAGCATCTTGCTAAGTTGCTTAGGGCCTCACGAGTTGCCCAGGCTGGCCCTGAACTTGCAATCCTCCTGCTTCAGCCTCCTGAGTCGCAGGGACTTTGACCTTTTCTTGCTAGCATCTGTAATGTTTCACTAAATTCTTTAATGTCGGAGGTTCCCTCAGTCTGGAGAGTTTTGTTTCACATGAAGACAATGGAGTACTAATGTCATGTGGATGTGACATAAGTTCTGTGGGTTGTAGGTGGTTGGGTTCTTAGAACTCATTTTCTAAAGCTCTGGTTCAGTGAAACTCAAGAAACTCTATTTTTAACAGGCTTAACTGGAAATCCATGCCATAAGCAAAAGGAGCCACTGTCATTTTTTTTTTTTCCCTGGGGCTGCCAAGATCCCAGTTGTCTTTCAGGAGGTACAGACACTTGCTGGAAGGTTACAGCAATCTTCCAGGGAAGATGAGATGGTATCAATTATGCATTTTGAGGACACAGACTAATTCAGTGATGAATATCAGGGCTGTTTTAGTCAATTATTTTGCCACGAGATTAATGCATTGGTTAGGTTAAGGCTCTCATAACCCAATTATTTTCACCTCTAAATTTCTTGCACAATAGCTTTCAAGGGCACCTCCCTCATATCCACACCATAACAAGAGTTTTGTTTCTGTCTCTCCTTCTAAGCTTTCCTCGTTTTGGTTCTGGGTCTTCTCAAAACCAAGGTATAGAGAATACACATGTCCATTATCAAGTGAGACAGACCCCTGATGAATTTTTAAGGAAAAGTTTCGTAAAAAAGGCAGGGAAGGGCTGGGGAGATAGCTCAGTTGGTAGAGTGCTTGCCTTGCAAGCACAACGCCCTGGGTTCGATCCCCAGCACCGCAAAAAAAAAAAAAAGGTAGGGAGACTGCAGGAAGCAGGGACTCCCAGGTGACTTTAGATGGAAGAGTGAGGGACCTGGTAAGTTTTTAATTCTCCCTTAATATGTTTTTATTTTTAATTGACACATAGTAATTGTAACTATTTATGAGGTTGTAGTGTGACATTTCTATATATGTATACAATGCATAATAATCAGATAAGGGTATTTGGCATATCCGTCACCTCAGACATATGTCATTTCTTTATGTTGGGAACATAGCTGTTTTTAAATAATCACTTAATTGTTTCAACCATAGTAGTTTCTTTAAGCTTGGTCAGGTGATGCATCCGGGTGGAGTGCACACGGAGGGAATAGGAGTTATTTAGCAGTTAACTGACACACTTGTCAAGATATCCTCTTGGATTCAGGATGGGGGGTACCTTTTTTTCTTCTCCAGCATTGGAGGTTGAACTCGGAGCCTCAAGCATGCTAGGCAAGTGCTCTACCCCTGAGCTATATTCCTAGACCACCCTTCCTACCCCTCTGTTTTTTTTTTAATTATAATTTTGTGACAGGCTCTCACTAAATTACTAAGACTGACCTCTAACTTGCAGATCCTCCTTCCTCAACCTCCTGAGAAGCTGGGAGGGGTTGCCTTTGACACCAACACTATTAGTTTACTAGACAAAAAATCCCTCAAAGTCCTCTGCCTACCTGAGTTTTAATGGGTATAATCCTGATTAAATTAATTCCAGTTAAATGGTTCTTCTCCTCCTCATATTCACAGGTACCTACAAATGAAAAGATCAAGAAGATGAAAACTCTTGTCCAAGGTCACAGAGCCACCGAATGCAGAACTATATCCCAAACCCAGTTCTGCTGAACTCTCCCAAACTCCAGCTCTCTACTTCTTCCCTTTTCGTTATTATTGCCTCTTCCCCTTTTATGGGATCCTGATTTTTAAAACATGTAAACAGATAATGTTGCAATTAGTAGCATTGTGCTCCTACCAAAAGAGGCCCTTCCTCTGGGTATGATTTAAGATCCCTTTGTATTGTTACATTGTGTGCAGCTAGGAGTACCAACAAATTCCACAACCATGTACAACTATAATACACCAATAAAAATTACAGAAAAAAATAAAGTCTGAATTATTTTTTAAAAAGACCACTTTGAATCCCCATCTCATCAATCACCTCTTCCTTCCCAAGCAGGCATAGAGAGACCTACAGAGAGAGCTGATGAGATAGTTCATGTTGGAGGGCGCTTGCCTAGGATGCACAAAGGCCCAGGTTCAAATCCCCAGGCCCTCAGTTGATGGTGGGGGCTCCAAAAAACTCCTTGGAGAGACCTACAGAGTATGAAGGGAGGCCCTTCCGTGCAGGGCAAATATCTAGCCAGTAACCTCAGGAAGACCCTTGGCATACTTTGTTAGTTGTGATTGCTGAGCCCACAACTCTTTCCCCCATCTGTCTGCCAGCAAAATTGAATCTATGTCCCCCAGGGTGCTCAGCTCGAATGAGCACAGCCCCTAGTGAGCGAGGCAGTGGACTCAGGTCCTTGCTAGAGTCTATCCTTCTGTGATTTTGTGCACATTCTTTACTTTCTCTGGGAATCAGTTTCTGTGTGGGTAAAAGCATGCAGGGCCTGGTGTCATTTTTGTGTGTACTAGTGCCTGGGTACATGCTTGCAGCCCATGGAAGCATCTGGAAGAACCTATACCCACCTGTTCCCAGAGGTTATCTCCGAGGAGCATAGCTGGCGGAAGGAGGTCTTTTCCACTTTATATAAACTCTTTACTCCTTTTAAAATGTTTTGGTGAGTGTGTTATAGCTATAAGCAATAGTGGGGTTCGTTCTGACATAATTGCACATGCATAGAATATAATTTGCTCCACTTTCTGTCCCCAGTTCCACCCCCACTTCTCCTACCCCTGCTCCCTCTCCTCTACTCTGCTGGCTTTCCGCCATCTATTTATTATTGTCACAAATTGGAATTTCATAGGTACACACAGAGGTGGAATTCACCGTGGTACCTTCACAAAAGCACACAAGCACACGGCACGATTTGGTCAACTCCCTTCTAGTTTTCCACAGCAAGCACTGGCTGTAATTTTTTAAAGGTAATAGCTAAAAGGTCCTGTGTGCCTTCTTGAGAGGAAGCCACCCTTCTCCGAGGTCGCCGGGGGCCGCAGCGTCTGATTCTGCAGGCTGTCCTGCCTGTGTATTCGTTATGCTGCCTCAGAACAATTGGGGGATGTGAGTGCTGGGCACCGATTGACCCCTCCTAACCTCTCGGCCTCAGCAAGTGCCGCCCAGGGCTGGTAACAAAACATCCACACAGCTTTCCTCGCCCTCCTCCTGCTAGCATCTGATCCAAGTCAGCAAATGTTTAGTCACCATTCAGCCAAAACATGTTTATTTGCTCTTTTATCCACAGCTAAGAAATGCCCACAAACCCACCCCGGGTGCTAGGAAAGAGATAGAACCAAATATGATGAAATTCCAGACTCCTTTGGGTTTATAATGCTATGAGGTGCCTTTTCCTAGGGGCCAGAGCAAAATGTCAGGAAGCAGCATGACTACCTGTCCCTGCCGTAGGAAGGAGCAGGAGAAGGAGAAAACCTTTGTTTTCCCAGATAACATTCTTCTCTTCGGCAAATAACCATCCCAAGTTACCTTAGGATAGTTCAGTAAAACTATTGAATAAAGGAATTAAAATATCTACTTTTGAATAAAAATAGAGATCAAAAGGAGCCTTTGGACTCAAAGAGCACCAGACTTGGGGTTCAGACAAACCTGAGTGCAAACCAAGTCTTTGAACAAGTCACAGCCCACTTTACTGAAAGAGCACCCTACTGTGTGCCGGGAACACCTCGGGGCATTTGACATACAACAGGTTTGTTTTATTCTCATCCTGTACCCCAGAGGGAGGAGGCACTTTGGTAAAAAGTCATGAGAGTAGGAGGCTTTGCTGTTAAATAATAGAGCCCAGACTCCAATCCAGGCCTCCAAAAGGGCAGCACCCACGATTGGACAGCGTTGCCTCTCCCCAAACATGGTGGGGAGTGAAGACCTCTGCTCCCACACAGGCTGCAACCAGACCTAGCCAGGAGTAATCCCAGATGCCCTTTCCATGAGCCATTGTCTGCCAAAGCCCTGGGAGGGGTAAAAAGCAAGATCCTGATAAGGAAATGGGAAAGAGAAATACCAGTGAATGGAAACTGCCCTTTGGCTTGATAACAGATGCTGGCTCTGTGGTGTCCAGTGACCTTGGGCACTTTATCTGTCTTCTCTGGGTCTTGGTTTCTGAATGTGTAAAATGAGATGGTAAGGGGGTTAAAATGGCATGAAGGGCTGACACCAGGGGCTCGCTTAGAGCAGTTGTTAGTCTCAGGGAAAGGAGTAGTTCCCAGAGAGCTCCAGGTGGAAGGAATAGGAGGGAAATCCTCAGACCCCACCCTGTAGGTTTTGTGAAGACCCCACTGAGGTGCATACGCTGTGGTGCACCAGGGCTCTGGAGCATTAGCTCTGCTGTCCTCACTTCCTAGAGCAGCCCTGAATTCCCTTCTGAAATATCTGCTGCAGGTCCACAAGGAAACCAAGAGTGAGGGTGACCTCCCAACCCCCATGCCTCCCAGTCTGTCCTATCAGGGAGGAGTGGGGCCCAGATTTCCAGGCCTGGGAGGTGAGCTTGTTCTTGGCCAGTTCATGGCCCCGTCTTGAGTCTTACATTTGCTTGCAGGCGGTGGCAAGGAGCAAATGAGAGACTAAAGTATTAAATGCTTCATAAATGCAAATGTTAGGTTGATTTTCTTCACAGAGCTGAGTTCAGAGGGCCTGTGGGCTGTATGCCTGTCAGCATCCCTCCTTGGTACAACCCAAAGCCTAGACTCTGTCCCAGTTTCAATTCCCTGTGTGCTTCTGATAAGAGATGCCCTTGTTATTCTTTGCTCAGGCAAGCAGCCTGGGAGGGGGCTGCTCGCTGAGGAGGGCTGAGTCACCATCCTGTGGCCAGGCATATTTCAACTTCCAGGTCACAGATTTCAGCACCCCTGGCCGTAGAGAAGCTGAGGGCAGCTGCCAAAGCGAACCTCTCCTCCAGCCATGTCCTTGGGCCTTACTCATTTATAGGTCTTGCTCTTCACTGGGAGCAGCAAGACGAGGGATCTGGGCGCACCAGGCGTCCAAGACTGAAAGCAGGCGTTGAACTTGAAGGTGCTGAGGGCCGTGCTAAGAGGCAGCGGAAACAACCTGCCCAAAGTGAAGCTGGGCCATAGGATGGTGGGTACCTCATCGCAAACCACGAACACATGGCATTGCAGATGGAAGCCACGAATCATGGACACTGGTGCGGAGCTCGCTGACCACTGACCGTTACACCGACACCTGGGCAGTCTCCACACATGCAGAATTCTTCCTCCCCAGCGTCAGTGATGAGTTCTCTGCTGGCTTCTGGAATGTTAAGGCAGACAAGCTGGAGTAGTAGGTGGTCACAGTCAGGGTGCAGATCCACCTCAGCATATGTTCTGTGACAGTCATGAGAACCCCGACTTCCAGTCTGCCTTCCAGCAGCGTGTGCTGATGCTTAGTGACCTCTGGAAGCCAGCCTGGCCCGCAAGGCTCTGTACCTGGCAGAGAAGCTGTGCTCAGGCCTGGAACACACATCCAAGCCAGGTGGAGGCAGGTCTACTGTGACACAGGAG